>JAMFLL010000009.1:0-131642 GCA_027475725.1 Pythium rhizo-oryzae
GCGGTTCACCCAGTCGAGGAAGATGTCCTCGTCGTGGACGAACATGTCGCGGCCGATGATGATGTTGGCGTCCGCGAGCATCTGCTTGATGAAGTTGGCGGCGCGGTAGTTGAGCACCGGGTGGAGCGCCTTGCGGAGCAGGAGCGAGCCGAGCGCGACGCCGGCGACGGCCGTGGCCGCGACGAGCGCGGTGTTCTGCTGCTGGGCCGACATGTTGGGCGGGGAGACTTGCGACGACGGGGGCCGGGGGAGGAGGCTTGGGTCTTGCGAGGCGAGGACGAAAGTGACGCTCTCGTTGGGAAAACGAGAGGGGGAGGGCACGCGGCAGTTGGCAGTTGCGCACGACGGGCTGCCTGCAACCAGCGCCCACGGAGAGAGAGAGAGAGAGCACGCGGCGCCGGAGGGAGGAAGGGAAGAGAGGGGGGATGTGTGCGTAGCCGCGGGGCAGATGGGTGGGCTTGGTGGTCATAGACCCGAGCCATCGGCGGCCCTCTATTGGAAGCCATCGGGTCCCGCCCGCTGAAGCCAAAATCAGGCAAGCCGAGTGTATCACTCCTATCTTAGTTTGCTGCACACGGTGTATACCGGTATTCGTAGACAATGTAATGCATTAGTATCGTATTAATCTTGTACCGGGACTGTTGTGGTCACAACGTGGCGATCTTCTGCGTAAAAAGAGCGTCTTACTGCTGGTCTCAATAGTGACTGACCACTCCGCAAAGAGGCCCATAAACGTGATTTGACTGGTCATAGCATCGAATAGAGCTGTTTGATTGGTTAAAATAGAACGCGGCGCAGTAATCATGATTTGGAAACGCGAATCCTCACGCACAAAAGTACCTCCCCTCTCTGACGGCACCTGACGTGGCACGCTACGGTTGACAGGTCACAGGAGCTGACCGGGACAGCTTCAAGTGAAGGGAGCCCCGGACGACAACGACGGTAACAATGGGCCTCACGCGCGCGCCGACCCATCCGAGAAGGGACGAGCCGGACGCGAGCGACGCACACCACCACCACGAATACCGAAGAGGGACGTGGGGTTGTCACGTCGCCGCGGGAAGATGATCCGCTTCCGATCGGCCCGCCACGACGCGGCCATCACGGCGGCGCACCACACCGCAGTTTGCAGCGCGCCTCACGAGGCCCGCTGGGGCCGCGCGCTTGGTGTACACGGCTTGTCCAAGCCCCGCTCGCCTCTCTCGATCTCCGTGGAGTAGTTTCGGAGGAGGTCTTGCCACCCGCTCGTCCACTCCTCAAAATGGACGAGTTCGCCATGATGTTCTTGCGTATCGATGTTTGCAGACCACAGCGCCACGGTGCGTGCAAAGTCGCCTGTGATGTCCTCTCGCGCAGTGTCAAAGCGTGGGTCGCGGATGTTGATACGGGCTGGCAGCATATCTTGGTCGCGTGGAGGAGACGTGGCTTCGTGGACGAGAGCCCTGGCGCCGTCCTCGAGCAAATTGAGGTAGAGCTCCACCGGAGGCGGTGTGTCGATTTCGGAAAGTGCGATGCGAATGATGCAGCCGAAGGTGCCCAGCTCGTCGGTGATTTCGCCGTGGATAAACTCCACCACATTCGGATCGACGTCAGCAGCTTCCGCACGGCGAGTGGCGGCGACGACTTGCTCAGCGTGCCGAGAGTATCCTACCACCCGCACATCATGATGCCTCGCGAGGTAGAGACAGCCTTCACCCCAGCCACTCTCGACCACAAGAACCCGCATGCCTGGCTCCAAGCCTAGAATGTTGGCGATGTTGTCCATCATTCGGCGCTGGGCGATGGTGAGGTCCTCGACGTCGTCACCGTCATCGTCAAAGCGAGCACACGACAGCATCATGTATGGCTCGAGCCAGAGCGCGAAGAAATGCTCACTCGCAGCAAACAGTTCTTGGAGTCCCAGCGCGCCGTCTTGAAGAGCTTCACGAGGACCGTCGCGATCGTCCGGTTCGTCGCCTGGTTGATCATGGTCATCGTCGTCGTCTGGGTGCTGGTCTTGATCGTCGTCGTCCGCACAATCGAACCACGCTCGGAGCAGGTGAAGCGCGAACGGCAGGAACGCGACGCCGAGGAGCACACCGACCGCCACAACGTGGCCTCGAGCGAACTGCGCTAGCATGGCGACGGATGCGGGAAGCACTGGAAGGCGGTTGTGGTCTGGTGGCAAAGAGAAAGCGAGAATGAGGAATTCCACGCGTGCCGAGCGGCAGCGATCCGCACTCCTCTCGTTTCCCCTGTAGAGGACATGTATCGATAGAGCCGTTATATGAATCCACGGGGAGTTGTGGCCATCTCGTGCGGACGCCCACAAATGCGCGTTGCTCGTGCCATCTTCAGACTCGGCCCAGTACGTACGATGCGACGTGTGACAAGCACCCACCAAAAGATCGCGTTGCGCAAATGGCTTCAGCATCGCTTTTCACAGGGAATCGTGTTCGCGACTTGTGCGCACGTCGCAGGCACAAAAACGAGACCTCTCAAAAGCGATGCGTTGACGAAACACTTCGGAGATCGAATCCAAGAGGTTCGTGATCGCCTGATTCCCGAGAGGGTCTACTATACGAGTCTACTATACTGTTTCCGCCTGCAAAGACAGGCGGTTTCAATACCGGTATTGACCTATTCTATACCGGTACGAAACCGGTTTCGTAGCTGCTCGGCCAAAATCTGACGTGAGGTCCGGTGGCGCTGGATTTGATCAAGGCCCATAAAGAGGGGAACCATGGGCGGCAAGCAATCGCGCGTGGAGACGTCGGACGTCCAGACGGAGCTGCACGCCGAGGGCGAGCAGGACGGACAGGTCAAGACCACCATCTCCATCACGCCGGCGCTGCGCGACCAGATCCAGGACCTCCAGCAGGGCAAGACCCAGGCCGACGCGGCGGCGGCGCCGCTGCCGCTGCTCTCCCCCGAGTACGCGCGATTGCGCTGCTAGTGATCTCTCGTGTGAAGCGGCAGAATGGAGGGGGACTGACACTTGTATGTGCGTGTGTGCTCTGTCTTGGCAGGCAGGAGGCGGCGTTCAAGGAGCAGCTGCGACAAGCGTACCTGAACGTGCGTGGCGATTGGGGTTTGCGTGGCGGCGCACCGATGCAAGGAGGCTGACGGACCTGTGTGTGTGTGTAGGGCGCTGAGGACTACAAGAAGAAGGTGGAGAGCGAGCGCAAGACGTCGACGGTGGTGGACTCGGCCAAGCGCGCGCAGCTGGCGAAGGAGCAGGAGGCCCGCGAGGACGTCAAGGTGAAGCAGCTCGTGCAGCAGCTGAACCAGAAGAACTACCGCGCGCCGCTGGGCGACGTGCAGTGCGCGCCCGAGCGCGACGCGTGCCTGCAGTGCTATCGCGACAAGCAGAGCGACATCCTCAAGTGCAAAGAGGTGGCCGACGCGTTCATCCGGTGCGCGCAGCAGACCACGGAGAAGGTGGTGAAGCAGAACTAGAGGCTGCAACGCCAGACCAGGACCAGGACGGACGGACGGACGCACCACCGATGAAGGAGACAAGAAGAGACAGGGAGAGATGACATAAAGTAATGCACAACTGAAGCGAACGAATGCCGAGTTCTTTCCTGCTATCCCAAAGCACGGCGCGGTTTCCGATGCTCGTGTGGTCAATGACATCCGTGCCAGATCCTGGGACGCGGAATTGGCTGGCCCGTCGTAACCACGCGCGCCTGGTACTCGGCGGCAAAAGCAAACACGCGCGAAAGCACCACGCTGTCCTCGAGCGGCATCTTCGGGCCCATCGTGCTCAGCAGTGCGCACTTGGCTCGCATGGACAGCGGCGCCTTCTGGCACGCGACGACGCGCTCAGCGGCTAGGCGGAACGGCACCTCGTAGTGGGTCGCGTGCCTCATGGAGAGCCCGATGTGGACGGTGTGGAGAGACGTGTTGGTCTCGAGGATGCGCAGCACCGCGTCCACGTCGGCGCTTTGTCCCGAGTCCAACAACGCGTGGTACTCTCGATCCCTTTGTCGTTCTGCATCCGTGGAGGGGAAAATGTCCCCGTAAATGGATTCGAATACGTCGGGCGAGAGGTAGGCGGGGTCATCTCTGGGGTGAATCAGGTCAATCGCGAGTTCGCGCAGCTTTTGTGTAATCGCCAGTTTCGGGTCGCACAACGCCTTCAAGAACTTAAATGTGCTCCAACGAAGTACGACCGGCTCCGACTCGAATACAAGCGACAGCAGTGACACGCCTGGCTGCTCAAAGACCTCGAGTAGTGCTGCTGTGTCGACGGGTGCCACCTCCCCGAAGACGAGGCGCTCGAGCTGAGGGCAGTGGCGCACAATTGAAAGCAGAAGCTCCTTCGTGAGAGAACAGTCGTGATGATGCCTGGAGTGGATGGTGTGGATACGCACAGTCTTGACTGGAGCACCAACGAGTTGCAAGAGCGCGGCGATCGCGCGCTGCTCTCTGTCGCAGCCGCTCCGAATCCCAATGTCGAGCGACTCGACAGTGTGCCGATCGAACCGCCACGGCGTCAACGGTTTGTTGACGAAACGCAGTCCCTCAGCGCTTCGCTCGATCCAACAGCGTCCGAAGCCAGGCACGAGGATGTCGACGAAGGGTCGATTTGGGTCGTCGCGGATCATATGGAAGCTCTCGTCCTGACCGCCGACGCGGAGTGCGTGGTGCTGGCAGTCGTCGCTGTCGTCCAAGCGGATCAGAGTGCCGCGCGGCACGTAGACCCAGCGGTCGGCTGTGGGTGGCTCGCGCGAGACATACTCATCAAACGCGTCGGCGATAAGCAGCTCCATTCTTGGCGCGGGGTGGGTTTCGAGGAGGCTACGGAGCCACTCGAAGTCCTCAGCTTGCGTCTCAGCGATCGGCCAGGAAATTGCGGCGATTGAATGGTGCGCGCCCTGACTGAAGATTCCGTACAGAAGCCACAGAAGCGCGCTGCGTCGCTCTGAAGATGTGTTGCTGCTGCCCACTCCCCAAAGGCGCAGTGAGCGAAGGCGCATCGTTTGCGACCTCGTTGTCAGCGCAGCCGACATCAAGGCTTCGTGCGTCAGGCACTCGTCCAGACGTCTGCCCCCGATGTGCACAGCGCCGTGAGGGCCTGTGATGTCTCGCACGTACTGACCGACTTGGAGGCGCGTAGGCGTTGGCACCTCACTGCTGCTGTCCCGGTGAAGGTTTAAACAGCACCTGCCGAGCGGGACTTGCGCCGTCACGAAGCCGTGAAGCTTGTCAACAAGCGCTGGGGTAACGAGGGTGTGTTGCGGCGTATCGATACCCGTCAGCGTAAACACTGATCCACGACTCGTAGCTGCGCGGTGCATCGCACACTGGAAGACCTCGGCGACTTCGACACGGCTGTCATGGTCGACGAGGCTGATTGGGACGCGCATGTCGTGGGTCGCCGCCAGAATATCAGGATCGTCCGTCGACGCGAGCAGACCCGCCTTAGCGTCGAGGAACTCTTGGCTGTACACGCGGTCGTCGGTTGGAGTCAACACGAGCGCGAGTGCGCGCTCTACGATCTTGATACTTGTGTCGGCGTGGAACTTGATGGAGAACGTCGGCAGGTGGCGATCGCGCGCACAGCGATCCATTTTCTTGGTGCTGGAGTCGGAGCTACTCACGTGACGCACCCATTCGGCTGGGTCCACGATCTTTACGAGCGCGAGCAGCTCGAGCGCCTCGAGAAGTCGGTCCCATTGCACCCCCGGCCTGAGCTCGTACTGCGTTGTGAAGGAGTTGCAGCGGAAGTAGATGCTGTGCGGGTCTGGCTCGGTCGCCCACGAGAAGCTGCAGGACGCGCTGGTACGGAGAGACTGAAGTGCGTCGATCGCCTTGGTGACGGCGGCGTCGGACGCCATGGTGTCGGCGCGCGCGACGGGAGCTAGGTCTGGGCCTTCCACGTGGACGAGAGAAACCCGATAATGCGTGGGGTCTTCGTCCGTGTAAACTGAACCAGCGAGCGAGGGCCTCTTTGGAGCAATCATTCCTCCTGAGATGTATCACAGACCATCATTCCCGATCGTATATCTCAGTTCGACAGTTCGATAAGAGGAGCGAGAGAAAAGATATGATCCCAATAGTTTTTCTCACTCTCACCATGAGTCGCGCAGCCGCGATCCACGCCACCGACCGCCCGCACGCGTCTATGCGTTGTTGGAAATTGCACGGCACGAGGTGAGCACCGCCACGACCATGCATGGCCATCCTCAGTTGGCGACGCTCGTGTTCGAAGGTTCGCTGAGGTGGTCTGGCGAGCTCATTCCTGCTACGGTACTCCAGAGCACGATGCGGAACCCGACGGACGTGTGGTTAACGATATCCGTACCAGATCCTGGGACGCGGGATCGGCTGGCCCGTCGTAACCACGCGCGCCTGGTACTCGGCGGCAAAAGCAAACACGCGCGAAAGCACCACGCTGTCCTCGAGCGGCATCTTCGGGCCCATCGTGCTCAGCAGCGCGCACTTGGCTCGCATGGACAGCGGCGCCTTCTGGCACGCGACGACGCGCTCAGCGGCTAGGCGGAACGGCACCTCGTAGTGGGCCGCGTGCCTCATGGAGAGCCCGATGTGGACGGTGTGGAGAGACGTGTTGGTCTCGAGCACGCGCAGCACCGCGTCCACGTCGGCGCTTTGTCCGGAGTCCAACAACGCGTGGTACTCTCGATTCATTTCTCGTTCTGCATCCGTGGAGGGGAATATGTCTCCGAAGAGACGTTCAAACGCTTCGGGCGAGAGGTAGGCGGGGTCATCTCTGGGGTGAATCAGGTCAATCGCGAGCTCGCGCAGCTTGTGTGTGATCGCCAGACTCTGGTCGCACGACGCCTTTAAGAACTTGACTGCATGCCAATTAAAGACGAGTCGCTCCGACTCGAATACAAGCGACTGCAGTGACACGCACGGCTGCTCAAAGACCTGAAGCATCGCGGCGGTGTCGACGGGTACCACCTCCCCGAAGATCAGGCGCTCGAGTTGCGGGCAGTGGCGCACAATCGACAACGGTAGATTTTCATCCCGGTCAGATAGGGGTCAGGGTCTGTAAAAATGGTCTGACGTGTGTGACTGAAATCAGTCACACCTGTCAACCAAGCAAGCGGGTACTATATATAGAGGAGTTCTTATCTTCTCGTGTCGCGCCAAATCTCGCCGACCACCGATGCGCGCCGCCCAATGCAAGGGGGGAGGGGAGTCATACTGACACGCGGTTCAAGCATGTCACTCGACGGTATGGACTTCGGAGGGCGGCTCACGGCGGCTGACAGGAAATCAGTCGAGCGCGCAATACTGCGCTCCACCCGCAACAACTTGGGCGGTGGAGCATCCTGGGCGCGTATGCGCGAGGTTCCTCTTGGTGAGATGGTGAATTTCACTGCCGCTGCTCGATCGATGTACACGTCCATTGGCACTCTCTATGAGCAGCCTTGGGATATTCAGGCACTACTCGGCAAGCTCCGGCTGAAGTGCACCTCGCGCATACAGGCTCTCGTGGCGCGCCGCGCCGGGGCGTTGGTAGACCAGCTAGCGCGCCCCATTAGGGGTCTTCACGAGTTGTCAACCGCTTTTCTCACTACGCTTCCGACACACTATCTTGAGGAAACGGAATACTTTATTCAGAGTGGTCACCGCTACAGCCCTACACACTACGACCATGGCCACGTACTGGCGTTCATGCCAGACTACTGTGGCCCGTGCGTAAAGCTATGGGTGTCTGTTCCCTGGTCGAAGGTTAATGTCGCACTCACAGCACACGCCGACCAGTTTATGCACCTCATCAATCACCCTCATTCGACAGTTCTCATACAGAGGCCGGGAGACGTCATCTATCAAACACCACTGTCATGTCATGCAGTGCTTCTCGGGTACAAGGAAGGCACAGCAGAAAAAGACAAATGGTGTGTTTTGGGCGGCAATGTGCTCACTGTCGACGACGACCACTATCCGTCACTCGTCTACGCGACTCAGCTAGCGGTGGGCGTGAGAAAGGACTCAGTGGAGGCATGGACACGTGTACTTTTCCCCTTTTTCAGTATGAGTGGCCGAAAGCATTTCGACTTCGACCACGAAAAAGAAGCGCTGCTGCGTCGTGTCCGCGACGATCCCCGTTTCTGCGTTGCCATGCAACGTAACGCGCAGAAAAGCGCCAAGAAAAAGAGGGCCATCAACGCAAAGATGGAAGAGATGCGCAAGAGAAAGAAGGATGCACAGTAGGTAGTACATATCGACACTACGGCTAGTTCCCCAGAGTCAGAAAAAGAGTGTACAACCCCAGTCTTTTATCGGAAGGGTTCTTACAGGGTTTGTCTAGACTTCTACAAGAACAGCATTTGACGCATCATCCACGGACCACACCCACGGCGGTTCCCCCTCACGGATCCCGCACTCGCGTATGCCTTGCATCCAATCTTAGTAGATCGAAGACAGGTGGTGTGCAATATGTATTATTTTATGGTAGGTTGAAGTTGCACATTCACTCCTGTGTTCCTTCACCCGTCGTGGCTTACTGACCTGTCTAAAGAGAGAGGACGCCACAACTCAATCCAGTGCATCATAAAGGAGACTCGGGTCGTAAGCGTTAGTTGGCTTCGTCGCTGGACGTCACATCTCCTGTGCTGCTGTCGTCATCAAAGTCGTGCGATTCGGCGGTGGACTGCTCCGATCCTTCGTAATCAAATGCGTTGTCTGGTTCACCCAAGCCAGCGTCGCTCACCACGTCATTGTCGCCCCCCTCCTCACTACCTTCGGAGGTCACAAACCCAATATCGCTTTCTTCACCATCCACCGCTGCACCGCGATCACTGACGAGGTCTGCATTCTCATCGCTCTCACTACCGCCTGATCCATCGTCTTCAAAAACGACTGCGACTGGGAGGGTAATAGTTTCCCTCGGGATTCGGCGAGCGCGGCCACGGGGAATATCGGCAAGCTGTCGCGCGTAGCGCTCGGCCATGTCCTTGATTCTTGCGACGAAGACCTGTAGGGTCGGATGAGGCGCCGGAAAGAGAGCGTTCAGCTCACGGTTGAATCGCTCTAGTGGATTGTTTGTGCGAGCGATGAGCGTGTTGTTCAATCCGTGGACGTTCCATAGAGCGAGGTCGTAGGTCTCGATCCAGGTGCGACGGAAGTAGCGCCAGAACGCTTCCCACCGCGCTGTAGAATATGCGATGTTGGCTTCGCCGCACTTAGCTTGGATCCTATCCACAACCCAAGCAATGCCGTGCGACGAGATGTGTGCCGGGTTGATGACGGTCAGCATGTCCACTACGCCGCTCGTCATTGCAATCCCGATCTCCCTGACGGGCATCCTCAGCTTTCTCAGACGCTTCTGGATGGCTTGTTTGAAATGGAAAAGACAGCCGATCACATCCGCGTTGGGGAACTGCGTGGAGATGGCGTTGATGAGACCAGCTTCGAAATCACAGACGACCTCCGACGGGTTGATCTGCTGATCCGTGACCTGCACAATCTCATGGAGAATGTCCCAGTATGTGTCAGCCGTGCGGTTGGACGTGAGCGCGAAGAACGCTGGGACGTAGAGCCCAGAGGCGCGGTCGTGGACCATAACTACCACACATTGGGCAAAGCGACGAGGGACGCAGCGAAATGTCCCATCAACGAACAGCGTTACACTGTGGTAGCGAGCAAGGTTGTACAGCGCCGGAAGCCCAAAGAGTATAACGCGAATCGGAGGAAGGTTGGGATCGGCGTTTGCAACAGCTCGGTGCACGATGAAGAACGGCGCGTTTTGCGGGAGCTCTAGGATAGCGTACGTGTCCCCACCAAATGATCGCGTGCGAATGTTGTAGACTCGGTTTTCGACTTGATGTTGGTTCATTCCTCGCACAACACCGTCGGCATCGTCAGCGTAGAAATGCGCACGCGTAGTCTCCCAGATGGACCGCGCAGTCGTGGCGAAGTTAGAGAGCGCAAGCGCATCCACCATGGCCCGCATGGCATCCGTCACATTGAGCAGCGGGGCGGTGGTCTCGCTCGTTCGACATGTATGAGGACGCACGGCTGCATATCCCATTGTTGCGATCGTGAACTCCATGGTTCCTTGGCACCCGGTTGAGCGGTATCGACTGCAGCGGTAGGAGATGCGCAGTCGTGACTGCCACGCGCGAGTATAGCGGTAGCCACGAAAGACGGCTGTCGTACGGTTTCGAGGGTCGCGCCGCAGCTCGACTACTTCTTGATGAGCTTCCGGTGGTCTGTCCATGGTGTTGGCACCCCGTGAGCTGCGGCGGGTGAAATTGGGAATGGAGAATTGAGAAGCCGCGTCCTGCAGCACCCTTTTCGCCTCGACGCGTTTCTAAGCGCCAAGGGAGGATCAAACGTCGCCTGTGCGACCGCGGTACGAGAAATTTCCTGCACGACAATGGGATGCGGCAGAGAGATCTAGTGGGGGATGGTACTATTGTTCTGGGCTGAAACGCCGCGCGATGTGCGACAGGAAAACGTCTATGCGCTCACAGCGATGCGGCCAGACGAGCACTCCCGTTGATGGCATGCAACCAAGCTCAACGCAGAAGTGCGACGAAGGAATGATGCGATAGTGTGCAAGCATTTAGAATGACGTGCGACTGTGCGCGAGCACTCCGTGCGAAAATTCGCTGGTGCAATCTTATGGGATGGTGCAGTGTGTGCTGCAATGATAGTGACCCGGCCACCCGCGTATCCTTGGCGCTATGGGATTGATCGGTCCTACGATCGAGCCCATTCGTGAGTGAGTGCCTCTCGTATACCCGTATGAACGGGCCCATTCAAAAACGGTCATCGAGGTTATCCCCTCTTTCTTTTCTGGGCTGTCAGTTTCTGTATCCATATCCATGGGCAAATATCTCATATCAGATTCCAGACCCAGACGTGACAGATGCTCAGACCCATTTTCTGATCCGACCGATATCTGACCTTCTAAAAAGCTTACCTCGACAACAACAGGTCCTTTGTGAGAGAAGCGCGGTGATGATACCTGGTGTGGATGGCGTGGATGCGCACGATCTTGACTGGAGCACCCACAAGTTGCAAGAATGCAACGATCGCGCGCTGCTCTCGCTCGCAGCCGCTCCGAATGACAATGTCGAGCGACTCGACAGCGTGCTGGTCGAACCGCCACGGCGTCAACGATTTGTCAATGAAACGCAGACCCTCGGTGCTTCGCTCGACCCAGCAGCGTCCGAAGCCAGGCACGACGATATCGACAAAGGACCGAGTCGCATCGTCGCGGATCACACGGAAGCTCTCGTCCTGACCGCCGACGCGGAGTGCGTGGTGCTGCCAATCATTGCACTCGTCCAAGCGGATCAGAGTGCCGCGCGGCACGTGAACCCAACGGTCGGCTTTGGGCGGCTCGCACCAGAAGTACTCGTCAAATGCGTCAGGAATGAGCAGCTCCATTCTTGGCGCGGGGTGGGTTTCGAGGAGGCTACGGAGCCACTCGAAGTCCTCAGCTTGCGTCTCAGCGATAGGCCACGAAATGGCGGAGACTGAATGATGTGCATCCTGACTGAAGAGTCCCAACAGAAGCCACAGAAGTGCGCTGCGTCGTTGTGAAGCCGTGTAGCCGCTATCCACCTCCCAAAAGCGCAGCGAGCGAAGGCGCGTCTGCTGTGGTATCGCTGTCAGCGCCGACATCAAGGCCTCGAATGCTACGCAGTCATCCACACTTCGACCCTCGATGTGCACGGCACCATAAGGCCCCAGAAGGTCACGCACATGCTGGCCGACTTGGAGCCGTGTAGGGGTTGGCGACACACTGTCGCTGCCCCTAGGAAGGTCCAAACAGCACCGGCCAAGCGGAAGTTGCGCAGCCACATAACTGTGGATCCTGTCAACTCTCGATGGCGTGAGGAGGGTGTGTTGCGGCGTATCGATACCCGTCAGCATGAACACCGACCCGTGGTTCGTCATAGCGTGCTTCATCGCGCGCTGGAAGACCTCGGCGACCTCGACACGGGCATCGTCGTCTGCGAGGCTCATCGGAATGCGCATGTCGTGGATCGCCGCAAGAACGTCGGGGTCGTCCGTCGACGCGAGCAGACCCGCCTTGGCGTCGAGGAACTCTTGGCTGTACACGCGGCTGTCGGCTGGCGTTAACACCAGCGCGAGTGCGCGCCCCATAATCTCGGCACTGGTGTCAAAGCGGAACTTGATGGAGAACGTTGGCAGGTGGCGATCGCGCGCACAGCGACCCGTGGTGCTCATACTGGAATCAGAGCTGCCCACGTAGCGCACCCATCCCGCCGGGTTCACGATCTTTATGAGCGCGAGCAGCTCGAGCACCTCGAGCAGTCGGTCCCATTGCACGCCCCGACCGAGTTCGTACTGCGTCGTGAAGGAGAGGCAGCGGGAGTATATGCTGTGCGGGTCCGGCTCCATCTCCCACGTGAAGCTCGGCGAAGCGTTGGTACGGAGAGACTGAAGCGCGTCGATCGCTCTGGCGACGGTGGCGTCGGACATCATACCACGTGAGGAGAGACGACCTCGGGATCCCACGAACGAGAGAAAAGCGAGAGTGAACGCGGTGCGGAGACTTCCAGCCCCTAGTGAGATAAATCACAGACCATCATTCCGTGTTCTGGACTGAGTTAAGTACAAGCCGAGAGCACGTGCTCCAGGACGTCTGACCGCCGCGCGCACGATTGTTTGCATGCGGGCATCAGACGGTCACACTCAATGGGAACGCTGCTCCCCATTCCTGATTTCCGACGCTGCGCAGCCACCGTCCATACGCACTGACCACCTCCCACGGGTAGCTCGCCATCGCTTTGATCTTGGCGGCCACGAACAGCACGTACCCAAGCGAGATCTCGGTCTCGGCGCGCACAAAGTCTTCCGGGATGCGCTCGTGGAGCAGGAAGGACTCGGCGTGGGCCGCCGAGATGCGCTCGTGGTGGCCGTCGCCCATCGCGACCAAAAGCGCCGCAGCCTCGGCGTACGCGCTCGCCTGGCGCGAGAAGCCGAAGTCGTACGTCGGGTTCGTCTTGGCGCACTCGACCTCTCGCTCATATCGCCAGCGGGCGACGTCTTCGATGGTCAGCATGCCTTTGCCGTTCGTTGCGCGTGCGAGCAGCCCGCGCACGAGTGTCGCGTTTACGCGCGATGGATCTGCCCGAGATACGTCTACGTCGTCGTGGACCAACGACGCGTCGTGCTCGATGAAGTTGTGTGCGCCCAAGTCCGCCAGGGTGAGTGTCTCGGGCAGCGCGCTGACAATCGACTGTGCAAGGCCCTCGCTCACGTGGAAGACGTCCATGATCGCGCGCTGGAGGATCTGCGGCGTGAGGTTCTTGCCGTCGCGCGCGATGTATCCGTGGTTCGCGAGCGAATTGAGGCATGGGCACGGCCCACGGTGGTACGGCTTGTCGTTCTTTGGAACGCCCGAGACGTCGCTGGTAGCCGGGCGGAAGTAGGTGTGGTCCTCGCCGCCAGGCGACTCGAATGCCATCGTCGGGAGATTCACACGCAACGCGCGAGCCCCCCTCGCCGAGCTGGACAAGGCGCCGACCGGGAAGGCGCCCACGGAGACCGCGATGAGCGAGATAAGCGCAGTCGTGCAGGCGACGACGCGCACGCACGAGTGTCGTGGCATGTGCTTTGAGTGCAGCGGTCAGCGTGCTGGAAAAGGACAAAGTGAGCCCGTCGTCGCCTCCGCACGTGAGACCCAGGCGATCGCGAAGCTTCTGGACGTCCAGCGATCGAGCATTCCAGACGAGGTGATGAGATACGCAGGATTCAGTGGTACGTGGGAGGGGCTCCCCGAATAAGGCCTTAGCTGACCTAAGGCCTTATTCGGGGGAGCCCCTCAGTTAGCTGATCTGTCGACAAGGGTCCAAGTTGGACCGCGTGCTGTTGGACTCCAACTGCACGCGTTGTGTGTGGGTTCAGTGGACTTGATACTACGTATCCTGTACACTCGAGGTGAGATCATGGCGCCTGACCGTCACAAGCGGCCAAATCTCACGCACAGTGGCTGTGATCTGTCCAGAGCGATGAACGTTCGTGTGATATGGAAACTGGTGAATCTGATCAACCGGCAGAGCGTGGGTGGAAACCATAACTTTACATTTCTTTCGTGTAGGATGTGTCTTTAGAGA
This sequence comes from Pythium rhizo-oryzae, assembly GCA_027475725.1. Lineage (NCBI taxonomy): Eukaryota > Oomycota > Peronosporomycetes > Pythiales > Pythiaceae > Pythium > Pythium rhizo-oryzae. Next base: position 14,058 of record JAMFLL010000009.1, read on the forward strand.
GGGGCTTTTTCCCAATGAAGAAACCGAGCGTTCTCTCGTGCGCCAGGCGTGGAGTGCACGCCGTCGCCCGTGCGAGTCGTATAAATCTAGTTCTTCTTGGTCTGGCGGTCGTGGATGATGCTGCCGATCGTGGCCGGGCGCGCGTAACCCGCCGGCTTGTGCTGCTCGGCGCCGAGCGCGTCGAAGCTGTCGACCTGGATGATTTCCTCACGCGCGGCCTCGACCTCGTCGATGAGCTTCTGCTCCTCCGGGGTCGCCGAACGCTTCTCCTTGCGGAGCTTGGCGAGGATCTTGTCGGCCTCGACAGCCTTGCCCAGCGTGGCGTTGAGCATCGCCACGCGGTCCTTCGGGTCCTTCGAGACGAAAACAGCCTCCGAGAGCAGCTCGCGGACGGCGCTGTCCGTCGAGATGAGGTCCGCGACCTTCTTCATGTGCTTGTCGTTCGGCATCTCGTACACACGGCCCGTCGGGAACGTGAGGCCGCGCATGACAGCGCCGACACCCGGCACGGGGAAGTTCTTCTGAATGCCAAAGAGGCCCTCCTGGGCTTCGTAGCACAGCTGGGCCATGGCGTAGTCAAAGATCACGTCAATGCCCTCAACGTTGCGATTGTTCTTGTAGAACCACATCGCCGAGTAGCCCAGGTAGATGCTCGAGAACACGTCCGCGAAGCGGCCCGAGATCATCTCCGCAAACTTGAGCTTGCCGCCGAGCACAAGCGCGAGGTCCGAGGTGAGGGCAAAGTTCTTGGCGATCTTCGACATCTGCGACTCGTAGTAGGCGAGCACGTCGCTCTTCGAGCGCGAGCGCGTGACCACGCTCGCGAGCGAGCCGGTGGTGTTCGAGACGCCGTGCTTGATGAGGTTGTTCACCTCGCGCTTGAAGCCCGAGACGTCGTCGCCGTGCTGGATGGTCTTGATGAGCTCGTACAGGTGCGGGTGCGCACGCGTGAGGCCCTGGCCGAAAATGATCAGCGAACGCGTCAGGATGTTGGCACCCTCGACCGTGATCGCGACCGGCAGCGACGTGTAGATGCCCGAGAGGAAGTTGTTCGGGCCACGGCAGATGCCGGCGCCGCCGAGCACGTCCATCGCGCGGATGACCGTGTCACGGCCGCGGTGCGTGATCTGCTGCTTGCACACGCCCGAGATGACGGCGGGCTGCTCGTGCTGGTTGATCATGGCGTTGACCATGTGCTGGCCACTCTTCATGATGAACGCCTGCGCGGCCATCACCGCGAGCTGCTCCTGGATGCCCTCAAGCGAGGCGATCGGCACCTTGAACTGCTTGCGCACACGCGCGTACGCGCCGGCGGCGTTCACCGAGAGGTTGGCACCAGCGCAGGCCGAGGCCGGCAGCGAGATCGAGCGGCCCTCGGCGAGGCAGTCCATGAGCATGTTCCAGCCGTAGCCGACGCGGGTCTGGCCACCGATGATCTTGTCCATCGGGATGAACACGTCCTCGCCCGTGACAGGGCCGTTCATGAACGGCACCGAGAGCGTGTCGTGGCGCTTGCCCATCTGGAGGCCCGGGTGGTCGCGCTCAAGCAGCGCGACCGTGATGCCGGCGTGGCCGGTGCCCTTGAGCAGGCCCTCCGGGTCGGACACGTCGATCGCGAGACCCACGCAGGTCGCGACGGGCGCGAGCGTGATGTAGCGCTTGTTGAAGGTCGCGCGGATACCGAGCACACCGTCCTGCTCGCACACGACGCCCTTGTCGCGCATGGCCGCGGCGTCCGAGCCGGACGACGGACCCGTGAGGCCAAAGCACGGCAGCTGCTTGCCGGTCGCGAGGCTCGGGAGGTAGTAGTTCTTCTGGTCCTCCGTACCGTAGCGGAGCAGGAGCTCAGCGGGGCCGAGCGAGTTGGGCACGCAGACCGAGACGGCGGCCGCGGGGCTGCGCGTCGCGAGCTTGGTGATGACCATCGAGTGGCCGTGGGCCGTGAACTGCTTGCCGCCGTACGACTTGGGGATGATCATGCCGAGGAAGCCCTTCTCCTTGATAAAGTTCCAGGCCTCGAGCGGCAGGTCCTGGTCCGAGACGATCTGGTAGTCGTCGAGCATCTCACAGAGCTGCTGCACCTCCGAGTCCATGAACGACTGCTCCTCGGGCGTGAGCTTGGCCGAGTACTTGTCGAGCGCCGAGAGCTGCGGCGAGCCCGAGAAGATGTCGCGGTCAAAGCCGACCGTGCCGCTCTCGAGCGCGGCCTTCTCCGTGTTGGACATGCGCGGCATCATCTTCTTGGCCACCTTGTAGAGCTGGCCGTAGAAGTTGCGCGTCTGCACGGTCTGCACGGCCGGCGCCGCGGCGGTGGCCGGGTTCAGCAGCTGCGCGTGGAGCAGGCCCGCGCGCGCGGCGCCGAACTGGCTGCGCTTGGCCGCCGTCTTGAGGAGCGCGGGCGACAGCATGGCGACGAAAGTGGGGGAACTGAGCTTCGTGCGAGGGCCGTTTCCGATTCGGAAGTGGGGAGCTCCAAAGCCAACGTTGGGCGTTGGGAGTTGGGAAAACCAACAAACCAACTTCAGCCGCGAAGGCCCCACACCGCTTCGCGTCACGTTTGGAGCTCGTGCGGATTTTTTTGGCGGTCGATTGGGGAGGGGGAAGAAACAGAGCTGACTTCAATTGAGTTTAAAACTGTTTTAATCTGCAGCCTGGAATCAGTTGGGCCAGCCCATGGCGATCGTCGCACGATGGTTTAGCGGCCTACACACCCTCCTGAGGCCCAGGTTCACGTGTCCACCTGGGCCACCACCGTCGCCCTCGCGATTGGTTTCGCTGGATGCGACGTCGCCGCGACCAGAAATGCCGCGATTTCGACGAGCTTCCCAGCGATGCGCAATTTTTGGCATCCGACGCTCTGAAGTCTGTCGGTTTCCAACCAACGCGTTTAAAACACCTCTGTGTCGTTGGCCCTGCTCGTTGCGAATTCCCCAGATTCCGACGTGGCGGTCGTCGTCCTTGGGCGCGTCATCGCTTCAAGTTGAAGTGGTCCACACTCCACATGGACCGTATTCACCCGGCGTCATCACTCTTGTGTGTTGTTGGGAAAGTACAGTACACATCCATCCGCTCTTCCTAACTTACGCCTTGACGGCAAACTTGAGCAGGTACGCGAACAGCGCCGCCAGCAGCGCCGACACCGGCAGCGTCAGAATCCACGCCAAAAAGATGCCCAACAACAAGCTCCAGTTCAGCTTGCTGCACCCGACCGACGCGATCGACACGAACACCACGGCGCCCACTTGGCAGTGCGTCGACGACACGTTCAGGTCGAGCAGCGACGAGACCACGACGGTGAGCGACGACGCGAACTCGGTGCAGAAGGCGCGGTGGAAGTTGACGATCGCGATGTCGCGGCCGATGATCTTCATCACTTTGTAGCCCCAGACGACGATCCCCGCGGAAAGCGCAACGCCACCGAGCAGCATGATCCACCAGGGCGTCTCGGGGACGGCACAGTCGGTGTATCCATGACGGAAGCCGTTCCGCACGGCTTCCAGGGCCGCCGTGGCGTTGGCCGTGTCGTTGGCGCCGTGGGCGAAGGACTGCAGGCACGCGACAAGGATCAACACGTACTTGAACATCCACATCGCGTCCTGCTGTTCCTCAGAGAGCGATTCGTATTCGGCCACGACCATGAGGGACGCTCGGTCCTGCTCCTCAATCAGGTACGGATCCGAGTCACGAGCCGGCAGCTTGCTCATACCGAAGTCATCCGAGTTACGTCCCTTGCCGACTGGATCAGCGTCGTCAGTGTCTGCATCCGGCGCGACCGGGGGCGTCTGGACGGCGTCGTAGCCGGCAGCCTTAATCGCGTCGGCCATCATGAGCGTCTGCATGTCGAGCTTGTTCTTGGCGTTGACCGACGGTAAGTTGTGCTTGAGCCAGGGGAGCAGCACAACTACGACACCGAGCGCGATGATGGCCGAGACAACTGTCGAGATCCACACGGCCGTCCAGTGGGATGTGTCCTTGGTCGAGGGCGCCTTGAGGATCACGAGGAACGACATGACCCAGCACACCACGAAGTAGAGCAGCGGAATCGTGAGGTACGCGCGTGCACGCGGACTCTCGGCGTTGAAGATGAACTGGTATGTGGCGTAGTACACGGCGAGACAAATCACGCCGCTCATGATGGGCGAGATGACCCAGGAGGCGATCACGCCGCCCAGATCGTCCCAGCCCCACCTCACGCAGTCGAAGCCATGAAACGACACGGTCATACCTAGCACGGCCGCCACGATCGTGTGCGACGTTGACACGGGCATACCAAAGTACGTCACCGTGAGCAAGAACACCGACGCACCCAACAGCGCCGCCAACATCCCCGTGTAGTACAGAGTCATAGACGAGTCGCACCGGCCGCAGGCGAAGCACTCCGGGTCCGTGACGTCGGAGATGCCGGTCTGGATGGACGACGAGATGCCGTAGCCGAGCGTCGTGGCGCCCAGCACTTCGAAGACGCCGGCGATGAGCACGGCGTGGCGCAACTTGATCGCGAGCGAGTAGATGGTGGTCCCCCAGGCGTTGGCAGCGTCGTTGCCGCCGATGCCGAACGCGTAAACGGCTGCGACGACGGCGGTGGCGATGAGGAGTCCGTAGTTGTTCTCGGTGTCGATGTACTTGCCGTCGTAGGGTGCGCAGGTGGCGCCTGGCGTAGCACCGCCCGCTTGGGTCGAGATTGCGGCGCAGTCGAAGAGGCCGGTCTGGCAGGTGGCCTGCGTGGCGAGCGCGAGTAGGTGGCGCGAGGCCGAGACGCCCAGCGCGACGGCCATGGTTGTCGATCTGGTGGGCTTGGAAGAGGCGACGGCGAGTAGGGAAATGGCAGAATGGCGATCGCTTCCGCCAGCGGCGGAGAGGAAGAAGAGGAAGAAGAAGAGGAACACGCCGGTTTAGTGGGTCAACGCGCGTGTGTGACGCGCAGTCACACGCCTGAGACGACTCTGCGGCACATGCGTCCAGTGCACGATGCCGCCCCATCGCCATTGGGGACTTCGGACCCATCGGAGATTCAGTGGCGACTTTGGATGACTCGCGTGGTGTATCCAGAGGTGAACCCATGGAATCTTGACAGCACCAACCACGGACCGTTGTGGCGCGACGCCTCCTCCCTGTCACCTCGGAAGCCGATATGTTGGGTTCATCTCGATGGGTTCGGTGGGGAGGCAGCGGACTTTTCGAAGCGGTGACGCGAGCGGCAAACTGCGCGACCCCCATGGCTTTTACGCTCCTTCCACCGTTGCGCACGTCCCGCACTCGACATACTCCAGCTAGTCAACAAGTTTCAGCGGGCATGTGAAGGTCCATTCAAGGCACCGAAAGCCAAAACTGTAGAACAAGTCTTGAAGGTGATAGAGGATACCCATAGCACTGATCAACCAAACAGACATGACATTACAATCCCCCTCAGAAGCTGCCACTGGGCTGGTACGTGAGCATGCTCTCGCCGCGCGCATCAAAGAGCTTCTGAAGCAAATGGTCGCCGCAGGCCATGCGCGCGCGCTCCGGCGTGACCGGCGAGCGCAGCTCGAAGTAACCCTCCTGCCCGGCGTCGCGGCGGGCCGCGTACACGGCCTCTTTCACCGCAAAGAACGCGCTCGAGCCGAGGAACAGCGGCGGCTCGCCCACGGCCTTGCTCGAGTGGACCGCAAACTTGTTCTTCTTGCCCGTGTCGAGCCAGACCTTGAAATCAACGGGCAGGTCGTTCGCGCTCGGGATCTTGTAGGCGCCGGGGCCGCGAGTGAAGAGGTGGCCGCGCTTGACCCAGGGGTGGCCGTCGTCGCCCCACACCAGCTCCTCCATGGCGAACAAGCCAAACCCTTGCATAAACGCGCCCTCGATCTGGCCGATGTCGATCGCCGGGTTGATACTCGCGCCAAGGTCCATCGCAACGTCGACCGACAGCATGTGGAAGTCGCCAGTGAGCACGTCCAGCTCCACGACCGTGCAGGCCACACCCGTCGTGAAGTAGTTGAACGCGGTTCCCTCGGCGGCGTTTTCAGCGACGCTCTTGGCAAAGTCGTAGCCGCAGCGATCCTTGGGTACAATGTAGAACCCATGAGCAGAAAGATCGATGCGTGACATGTATGCAGTGTTCGCGACCTGTGCGAAAGATGCGTCGGGACCGAGCTGCGCGCGGATCGGCGCGAGGCGAGCGAGGATCTGTTCGCATGCGTCCAAGGTCGCCATACCATACAAGTCCGTGCTCATGGACGCGGCCGAAGGCTGCGAGTTCGCGACCTTGCTGGTGCATGTGTCCTCGACATGGACATGCTCGTGAGGAATTCCGAACGCCCGTGCTGCGACCTGGATCACCTTGGTGTGCAGCCCCTGGCCCATCTCAATTCCGCCGTGGGAGACAAGAACACTGCCGTCTGCATACACATGCACGAGAGCCCCGCCCTGGTTCATGAACTTGGAGGTGAAGCTAATGCCAAACTTGGACGGGATAATGGCGACTCCGCGCTTCTTGTAGCGATGCAGCTTGTTGAACTCCTCGACTTCCTCGCGCTTCTTATGGAAGTCGCTCTTCGTGATGGATCGCTGCCACAGCGAACGGAGGTCAAACTCCTCCAGCGGCTGGCCAAAGTGCGTTACCTCGCCCCCGTGGTACATGTTGAGCGTGCGAAGTTCATCCGGCGCGATGTTGAGAGTGCGTGCGATGTGGTCCATGTATGTCTCAGCGACGACGAGACCCTGCGGGCCACCAAACCCGCGGAATGCCGTGTTGGTGGGCATGTTGGTCTTGCAAGCTCGTCCCGTTGCCCGCACGTGCGGAATCTTGTACGAGTTGTCGCAGTGGAACAGTGCGCGGTCCATGACAGCCATCGACAGATCCAAAGAGTAACCAGCGTTGTTGTACAGGTCGACTTCGAGCGCCTGAAGAAGACCATTCTTCTTCACACCGACGCGGTACTTGGCGTAGAATGGGTGCCGCCCACCGGTCGTGAGCATGTCGATGTGGCGCTCGAGCAAACACTTGACAGGGCGCTTCATGAGCTTCGCCACAACTGCCGTGGCGCACGACACGAACACGCTGCGCGTTTCCTTGCCGCCAAAGCCACCGCCAATTCGCTTTGTGGTCGACACAACGCGGTTCTCGTGAATACCAAGCACGCGAGCGACGAGGACTTGAGCTTTGGTCGCAGCTTGAGTAGAGCTGATCACCTTCATGCCACCCTCAGCCGGTGTGCACAGTGACACATTTGTCTCAAAGTAGAACTGCTCCTGGCCGCCCATGGAAAACTCGCCCTCCAAGATGATGTCCGACTGCTTGAAGCCTTCCGCGATATCGCCATTGTTGATAACGTGCGGGGGAGGGAAGAACGACTGCGCCTTGATCGCATCTTGGATCGTGATAATCGACGGCAGTTCCTCGTACACGACTCGCACCTTCTCAGCCGCTTCAGTCGCCAGCTCGTGCGAGTCTGCGACGATCATACCGACTGGCTGACCAACACACACGACCTTTTCTGATGCAAAGCATTCTTCATCTTTCAGGATCGGCCCAATCTTGTTGGATCCGAGACGGTGCTTTTCGAACACGCTCGCATCAAAGAAGCCGCGAACACCCGACATCGCGAGTGCCTCAGTCGCGTCAATGCTCTTGATCAGCGCGTGCGCACACGTGGACAGCACAAATACGGCGTGAAGCGTGTCTGGAGTGGTTGGAATGTCGTCAGTGTACAAAGCCTCGCCCGATACTTGCGCGTATGCTGACTTGTGCATCAATGCGTCACCGACTGGCCCTCGCTTAGTTGTTTCATCACCCGCGCTGGTGTGCTTCGACGTGGTCATACCGCCAGTTTCCAGCCCATAAGCCTGCATACCATGCGACGGTTCGCGATGTTTGAGCAGGAAGGAGTCACCCGCCGACTGGACGTCCGTCGCGATGGCCTGTGGAACTGGGACAGCTGAATCACTGCTTGAATCCTTTTCAAGAGCCTTGGTCGTGGCGACGAGGAACTTATACAAGAAGCTCGTGCACAGACTCTCACGGTACCGTGCCATACCACCAGGTACACCGGGGGGTAGAATGAAGTCTTGCTGGTGAATCACATCACAAGCGGCATCGATTGTAGCAGTATCAAAGGCTTTGCCGGCCAGGAACTCTTCCGTTGCGACCGCTGCCTTCGTAACTGGCGCCATGCCACCATACACCAGCGATGTGTTCTGGATTTGCCAGCCTCCACCGTCCATCGATGGACTTAGCTGGACACGAATACCACCCGTAACAATGGAAATGTCGTCTTCTCGCCGTTTAGCTTGCTTGAACGGGAGCATATACTCCCATTTCTTGGTAAAGGGCACGTACACGTTTGTGATGACCTCTGTGGGAGCGAGGTCCACCTTCCGGTACGCTAAGAAGAAGTCGCGAACGCACACGTATCGAGGGGAGGCCTGCGTCTCGGCTGAGCGAAGCTCAACATACGCATTCATCGCCGCCAGCAGTGGGTTCATATCCGAGATCGGACTCGCCGTCACGATATTGCCAGCGAGACACGCAACGTTACGGATGTGTGTGCTCGCGAACCACTTGAGCATCTTGATGATGGACGTGAACGTGTGGGTCTTGTACACCGGGGTTTCCTTCAGGCAGTCGGACAGATAGTCTTTGACTTCAGTGAGTGTGACAGCCGCACCAAACTTCACACCTTCGAATGTAGCGCCGCCAAAGAGCCCACTCTGGTTGATCGCGTCGCTGGCGTCGACCTGTCCCATCGCCACGAGCTCTGGTACTCGGTTGACGTTAATCAGGTGGACATACTTGAGGTTCTTGAACTTGGTCTCGATGCCCATCTCGGTGTTGCCCACAGAGATCTTCGCGTCAGGGTACTGCGCCTTCAGAGAGAGCAACTGAGGGAGAGTCACAGGCGCGAACCACTGGACTGTCTTGCCGTTGATCTCCAAGTACTCGGGCCGGAGCGCCTTCTCCTGGAGCTCCGACGGAAACTCGGCGGTGGAATCCAACGGTGACTGCTTGACTTTGAGTTTGCCTTCCCACTTCTTTGCGAGCGAGCGGATCTTGTTGGAGGAGCAGCTCTTGACTTGCTGGACGCCGCCTTCGTCGTGGCTGTGGCCCATATCTTCAATGTCCACGGGGGCGCTGCCCTGGTTGGGGCAGCCAGGACAGTTGCCCTTGCACTTGGACTCGGCGGCGTCGACACCAAACGACTTGGCGGCATCGAGAATCGGGCGGTACCCCGTACACCGGCACAGGTTGCCGTCCATGCCGTGCTCGATCTCCTCCATCGTGAGGTGGCGCCCGGTCTCGCGCTGCTTGACCATCGCGTACAGCGCCATGACGAAGCCGGGCGTGCAGTAGCCGCACTGCGAGCCGTGCGACTCGGCGATCGCCTGCTGCACCGGGTGGAGCCCCGTGGCGTCCGCGGCGACGCCCGTGATGTGGCCCACGCCCTCGACCGTGGTCACGGCGCACGCGTCCATCGCGCACACGGGCGTCAGGCACGAGTTGACCGAGAAGTGGCGCACGCGGCGCGTCGCGACGTCCATTTTGGAGACCATGACCGTGCAGGCGCCGCAGCCGCCCTCGCCGCAGCCGAGCTTGGTGCCCGTGAGCTTGAGCGTCGAGCGCAGAAACTGCAGCAGCGTCTGCTCGGGCTGCACCTCGCGCTCGGGCACGTGGACGCGCGCGCCGTTGACGTAGAGCAGCAGGTCGTGGCGCACGGCGGGCGGGGCCGGCGCGCCGGTGGCGAGGTCGGCGGCGGCCGGCGCGGAGGGCGAGGGGCTCGGCGGCATTCTCGTGGGGATTCGGTTCCGTGCGTGCGTGGCGGAAGCAGATCAATTGCGCAACTGACGGGCAAATGCGATCCAGAGGAGCGGAGAGCAGGAGGAGGAGCGGAGAGCAAGAGGAGGAGCGGAGAGCAAGAGGAGGAGGAGGGGAGAGGAGCCCTGTGCTGACGCAGAACAGAACGCGCGTGAATGCGAATGCGGATGCAGGTGCCTTGGGCGGAGATGACCCGGCGGAACGCTCCCCCCTGCGGGGGATGGGAAGTTGGCCAAACGCTTTTTCAACGTTGAAGCCTTTGAGAACAGACAAGTTCCAAAACAGGGTTCAGTTTGTTTAACGTGCCGGCCTGGGGGTAACCTCACGGAGGATCCGACTATACCGTGTTTAGATCTATTGGTGAAAGATTGCACCGCATTTTAGCTGCGGTTGTGTGGTACAAACCGGCTCAGTGCGAGAAGGAAAAACGAAAGAACCCATTCGCATTCAGGTTCCGGTTTTTTTTTGTGTGGTCAAACGGGTTGAGGTTTTATTACATGCGGGTTTCGACCCAGGTGGCCCACTCGTGGGTTGAGAGCCAGAGCTGGCCCGTTTCGAAAGTGTACCCGAGAAGGAATTTTGAATTTTATTGTAGTTTACTGGATGGAGGGCGTTAGATAACCTTCCAGTTTGGCGCAAAGACTTCTCCCAAGCACTTGAAACGTTGGAAATGGCAGGGCGAGACCACGATGAAGATGACTGGATTGACGAGGTCAAACAGCGCGAGGAGTTCGTCGTAGACGAGGTGCGCGCTGTGGAATTGTACATGCTGACATAGGCGCATCTCTGACCTCCGATTTGGTGCGTTTCGCTCGCGATTTCGCGGTGTAGAGCCTCCACGACTTCGACATTTATGGCGGCGAAGTCACCTACCGTCGAGCCCCCGACATGGGCTCCACCGCGTTCGTGGGTGCTCGATTCGACTCACTGGTACGTGCAGCCTACCTCCGGAAATCCGTGGCGCTATTACCCCCAGGTTTCCGATCCGCACATGCGGCTAAAAACGACCCAGGCTGACCGACGCATGTGTGAAGGATGAGGAATTGTACCACCCGATGATGGTCAAGAGCGAGACGAAGGCGCCGGCTTTCACTGAGAGTCCCTTTGTCGCGTCGGTTGCTGTTGTTCAAAGCAAGGGGTCTCCTGATTTGGAGCCGAGCGGACCTGTTCCTGAGTCGATGGCGGTGAACTACCACGAAGTGAACCCGATGTTCGAGTCGGATGCCCAGGCGGATGACATTTTCCGTCAACTCAAGGCTTCGCTTCGGCCTCACGTCGAAGAGTACCAGTGTTTCGCTGATTGGACCGTAAGTTAAGCTCTTTACCCCTGTCTCCCCCTCCGAAACCACCCAGCCCTCGAAATTTGATTCATCGGCGGGTTGAAGGACGTGGCCGAGTTTCTAAGCAAATGATGACGCCTTCACCACGCAGATTGAAGCATTCGCGATGATTGCCGCTGAAGAAGTGACCTTCAACATCCAGCTTCACCGCATCCCATCGAAGAACGTTATCCGCGTTGACTTCAACCTGCGTGAGGTGCGTAACGGCCGATTGAAGCACTTGTCGGTTCCGGTGATCTGACCAATGCTGCGTTGTTTGTATCAGGGCAACGAGAACCAGTTCCTTGAGATCGTTGACAAGGTCCGCAAGGAGTGTCGAGAACTTGACCGTGAGATGGCTCAGCTCCCCGAGTTCAGGTTCGCTACCCACTTCCCACATTGCATCGCTTTCGTCTCGCAAACTGACCAGTCGTGGCCACTCCTAGCTTCGACATCTTCGAGAGCTGGTCTTCATCTGGCGAGCTTTTCCCAGGCGCGCTGACCGTCGACACTCACGATCTCCTTCTTCTTGTGGAAGATATCACCTCACCGCATTCCCACGCGTTCACTCGATATGAAGCCGTGAAGCAGCTCAAGGACTATTGTCAGTATAGTGCCAACCGTGACACTCTGCGCCACTCTCTCCAAGACCGCTTTATCGAAGCGCTGGAGAAAATGATGCAAGATGACAACGAGGACATTGTTCGATTCGCGATCTACATGATCCTCAACTTCGCCGAGGACCAGGTTGCATGGAGCGGGTATGTTGTTCTAGTCTCGGGCATATCTCCATTGTGTCGTGGTATTGATTGTCGTGATGTTGTGCAGTATCAACTTTCCCATGCTGCCTCAACTGCTGCAGACCATCGAACAAACTGTGCAGAAGCGCTCAACGAAGAAGCTTGCGAACGAACTCCACACGGCAATCTTCTCCCAGTCCAGCGCCATCGCCGTCGGCGGCAAGCAATAGGACATTCCAGTGTAATTCAATAGTAGTGAACCTAGCTGAACGGTTTAACCTCTGTTTGATGGTTCTAGGAATTTCAATCCGAGGAATGACAAAGGTGGTGACGAAGCTGTGCGACAGGGATCCGTCTACACTGTATTCGACCAGGTAAGATCGTCCCTCTATGCCACCTCAATGGACGAAATGGACTATCATTATGGAAATCGGGTTGGATCCAACGGGGATAATGAGTACTTCACGAACAGTATTCAGCACCACGCCTCTGAAGAGCTGCATCTTCGCCGACTGGCTTCGGCGAGAACGTTTAGCCATATCATTATATCTCACAGAAAACATTGTATTACTGTAGACAGCAACTGGATGAATTGCAGGTCAATTCTTTTTTAAGATAGGGTTACGATCCGGGAGTGTAACCCTTGTTGATGCATCAAAATCGTCACCCCCAACATCAACTGCACCGCACCGGCACAGAACCTGTTCGTTCATCAAGCGGAAACAAGGCGATGCGAGCGGCGAACTCCCTAAGCATCTACCGCGAGGGACTTTTCGAGGGCAAAGTGGTGCGTCACGCAGGCGTCGCCGCCCAGTTTTTGCCATGGCGCTGGTCTAAACGCGCCGGGTGGTGTGGTGTTACAATAGGCGCTCGTCACGGGCGGAGGCACCGGAATCGGCAAGTCGATCGCGCACGAGCTCGTGCTCCTGGGCTGCGCGGTCGTGATCGCGGCGCGGTATGCTTTCTCTTGTTGAGCAAGTGTGTGTGCGAATGTGGCGCTCACTGTAACTGGATGGTACCTTCATAGCAAGCTCGAGCGTGTGGAGGCGACGGCGGCGGCGATTCGTGCGGACGTGGGCAAGATCCTCAACCGCAACGTGGACCACTTGGTGCTCGCGCTGCCATGCGACATTCGCAATGAAGAGAGCATTGCCACGCTCGTGCAGACCACGCTGGACAAGTACAAGCGCATCGACTTCCTTGTCAACAACGGTGAGCGTAGCTGCCCTTGTCTGGAAGATATTCGATTGACTGATGAACTGGTGCGATGGATATACAGCCGGCGGTCAGTTCCGTGCGCCAGCGGCAAAGATCAACCTCAAGGGCTGGGATGCTGTCGTGCGCAACAACCTGTACGTTGTTTTGTAGCTGGGTGAGCTATGCACTGGACCTCACACCGGTCTTCTCGAACTAGGAACGGGACCTTTATCGTGACCAAGCAAGTCTACCACTCGTGGATGAAGGACAACGGCGGAAGTATCGTCAACATCATCCTGGTCGCGGAGAAGGGCCACCCGATGATGGTCCACAGTGCCGCCGCCCGCGCCGGTATTGAGAACATGAGCAAGACTCTCGCGGTGGAGTGGGCTTCCTCGGGTATTCGCATCAACTGCGTGGCTCCGGTACGTTCTATGGTCAACAAGCCCAACGGCTTCCTCTGTTCTAACTTTCTGACTGTATTGCAGGGTATCATCCTTTCCAGTGGCGCTGACAACTACGAAGGTGGTGCTAAGCTCTTCCACGAGTTCTCGCGTAAGTACACCGGTGCCAAGCGCGTGGGCAGCGTTGAGGAAGTCTCGGCGGCCGTGCTCCACTACCTGTCCCCGGCCTCGGCGTACACGACCGGCACGACGCTCCACGTGGATGGCGGCTGGCGCCTGATCGGCCCGATCTTCGAAATCCCGGACCACAAGAACACCCCAGTGTATGGAACTGTGTCGTCGAAGCCCCAGTCCAAGCTCTAGATGCGTGAGCTTCGTTCCTGAGCCACGCAAGGTCAGCTTGTGTTTGTCAAACCAGGGTGTAGCCATATTCTTGGACCGCTACCCCAAATACAAGGTCGCATTCCAATTCAAAATTGAATTGTGAGTGTAACCATCGACTTGAAGTTACGCCTGGCGGCTGTTCCTATAACATGATATGGGATGAACTGAAAGAAATTCCTGATTCAGGAAATGTTGTCATCAACATCCGCTTGACATCATCACCCCGTGGGAATTGGCCCCGCATTTCCGAAAGGCTCGCTCCGCGCGCACGTGATTCCCCGCTTGAAAACCAACATGCCGATCCGCGCCGCCAACGCGCCCAGCGTCTACCGCAGCGATCTCTTTGAGGGCAAAGTGGTGCGTTGCGAACGCGGTCGCGCCTTTGATCTTTCTTAGGACGGTGCGTCTGACTCGTTTTGTGTCTTGTGAATGGCCAAGGCCCTCGTGACGGGCGGCGGCACCGGTATCGGCCGCTGCATCGCGCATGAGCTGGCGTCGTTGGGTTGCACGGTCGTGATCGCTGCGCGGTACTGTGCCACTCCCCGGGAAGGAGTATGTTCAGCAGGAGAGAGTTAACTGAGACCGTGGCGACATGACAGCAACAAGGAGCGCATCGAGGCGACGGCGAACGAGATCCGCCAGGAGCTCAAGCAGGCCGGCAAGAAGAACGCCGACGCGCGCGTGTTCGGGCTCAAGTGCGACATCCGCGATGCGCAACAGGTGGCGGAGATGGTGCAGGCAACGCTCGCCAAGTTCAAGAAGATCGATTTCCTCGTGAACAACGGTGCGGTGCATGCGCATGCGCAGCGCTCGTGGATCTCAAGAAGACTCACCATTTGATCAATTTTGGTTGGCTTCAGCTGGTGGCCAGTTCCGTGCCTACGCGTCGGACATCAAGCTCAAGGGCTGGGAGGCGGTCGTGCGCACCAACCTGTAAGGCATCCCATGCATTGACAGATCGAGCGAGAAATTGACGCGCGTTTTTACGCTAGGAATGGCACCTGGATTGTGACCAAGACCGTGTACGACGCCTACATGAAGGACCACGGCGGCAGCATCGTCAACATCATCCTCGTGATCGACAAGGGGTATCCGGGCATGGTCCACAGTGCGGCGGCGCGCGCCGGCATCGAGAACATGAGCAAGACACTCTCGGTCGAGTGGGCGTCGTCGGGTATCCGCGTCAACAACGTCGCGCCGGTGAGATTACTCACCTCTATGGCAGTTTTGGTAGGCTAGTATTGTGCTGAACCACTGTTTGTGTGACCAGGGCATTGTTCTCTCGAGCGGCACGAACAACTACGAAGGCGGCGAGGAGCTCTTCCACTACGGCGCCAACAAGGTCACGCCCGCCAAGCGCGTGGGCAGCGTCGAGGAGGTGTCGGCGGCCGTGCTCCACTACTTGTCGCCGGCCTCGGCGTACACGACCGGCACTACGCTCCACGTGGACGGTGGCTGGCACCTGCTTGGCCCGCTGCTCGACGTGCCGGACCACGAGAACACGCCCGTGTACGGAACGGTCAAGTCCAAGCTCTAAAGCGCAGACACTGCTGGTTGAAGTCATCGACATGACCTGGACGACCTTGAAGGTCTTATGACTGCACGATCACCAAACGAAAACGAAAATAAACAAACGTAATGGTGTTTTCAGTTGCATCTCATCAGTACTGTTGCGCTCGGAGGCGCTGCTGCTGTCGCTCCTGCTCGATGGCGTCGCGGATCATGACCTTGCCCACCACGTACGCCCCGCTGGCGACCATACCGTAGATCGCGAACAAGTAGGACGCGATCACGCTGGCGGCGCCGACGAACGCGAGCACGATGAACGCGAGCGCGCTGAGCGGGTCGGGTTGGTACGAGTAGACCATCGAGACGAGGCTGAAGAAGAAGTAGAACAGCGCGCCCAGCAGGCCCGTCGTGAAGTTCATGAGCGCCACAAAGATCCAGTTAAGGATCGTGCTCACGACCTCTTCGTCACGCGCCGAGAAGACGCGCAGGATCATGTGGTAGAACGTTTGCTGCTGCGCGAACACCTTCCCGCGGTCGTACGCGTCCCAGAAGCGCTGCCGCACCTCGGCCATGCCGAAGTCCGACCAGAGTCCGACGTACGCCTTGGCGTCTTTCATCTTCTGCTCGCGCACGCCGTCGAGGCGCTCGACCTCGGCCTGCCACTGGTCCGCTACCTTCTGGCGCTGCGGCACGATCGCGTTGTACGGCTCGCGGAAGCGCCAGAACCAAACCTTGGCCTCGTCGGCGTGAGCCTGCGCGTCGACGTAGCTCGCGTAGGCTTCCTGGTAGCCTGGCAAGTTCGCCGCCTTTATCATGCGCGACTCGTACTCCTGCTTCATCTCGGGCGTGAGCTGGTACAGCGCTGGCGCGAGCAGCATGAAGAACATGCCGATGGCCCAAAAGCCGAGCCCGGTCTTGACCTTGGGCGACTGCCACGCGCGCGCCGCGAACGCCTTGACGATCGCGACACCCGGGTCGCCCTGTCCGCGTGCGTGCGCGCTGCCGCCGCGCGGTTGAAGCACTGCGCCTGTCGGAATGAACCACCGCCACGCGCGGACCAACGGGTTAGTTTTCCATACCGGATACCGTGGGTTCTAGTGTGCGTCCGACGCCCGCAAGCGCACGGATCCAACGCATAGAGAGTAGGGAAATCAGCACGCACGCGTGTACGTACCGTCGGCGTGGCGGTCGCCGGCGCCGGGCACGGAGCGGCGGTGCATCGCGAGAGATCGGGGAGGAATCCGAGACGAGATCTCCTTGAAAATGAACCGCCACATCATCGAGGTTGCCCACAGATTCGTACTTAGTGCTTGATATTCAGTACCATTTGAAATATTTCAGATAAAGGCTCATTGACCCACATATTTACATGTGTAGACATATTGTACCCAAGATCTGGTCTTGATGGCTACATTTTTTGCAAGTTGTGCGCTATTTTTTGACGCGCTCAAGTCAGGTCAGCTGACAGCGTCAGTTGCCTTCTGGTCGCGCAGCTGCCTATATGTTCATCCCAAGGCTCGAGCAGTCACGCGAGTGTGCTGATACCACTGACGCTTCCGATGGAACACTTCGATCTCAGCGCCGGAAAACACACGAACGCAAACTCAGCACGCGCCTCACGAGCCAGCAACGAGCATGGCGCCCCCGGCAAGCGATGTCGCGGCCAAGCGGAACGGCGGCGCGCCTCAGCATCTGGCAAAGCTCGATCTCGCACTCGAGCGTCAAAAATCCACCAGGCGCACGGCGTCCAAGGAGTTCAAGCCCGGGACCGGAGAGCCGCAAGACGACGAGGTGTCATCCAGCAATCAGGCGGCCTCGAAGAAGAAGAACAAGAAGCCCCTCGCGAAAGACAATGCAGGTACGAAAGTCGGCAAGACCGTGAAAGTCGCAGTGGCGGCGCCCACAGAAGACCAGTTCAATGACATTGGGGAGATCACAAAGGTGGGGGCGGCGGCGACAGGAAAGAAGACGCCGGCAGCGAAGCCACGACCGGCATCGGCAGGTGTGGGGCCAGCGAAGCCGTCTCCAGCAACGCGTCCGGCCAGTGCAGGTGGCATCTCGCCACTGAAATCAGCCCAGAAGCAGGGTAGTGGACTTAAGCGGAAGCCAAGTGGAGGAGTGACTAGCAAACTCGCGTTCACTGGCGCAAGCGACAACGCCGACGCCGTCAGCGAGGCCGATGGGAGCGAAAAGCGGTCGCTGGGCGATAAAGAGCCCGAAGCTAAAGGTTTGTACGGCATATTTGTGCAAACTCGACGCTGTGAGAAGCTCTGCTACGAGATCGGGCTCAAGCTCAAGCATATTCGCAGAATGAAGAAGAAATTTGACGACAACGACATGTACCACACGTGGGTTGCTCGCATCTCCCTGCGCTGACTTGGGTTCAGAGCTGCTGGCTAACCCTCTCATTTGTGATCCACACAGGGGCGAGATCACACAGGCAGAGTTTTACTTCATTATCAACGAGGAGCGGAGGCCGCTCACCAAGGGCATCCTCCAGTACGGCAGCGTCTCGCCCGACCAAAAGTTTATGAGTTTCGACGAGTTCCTGCTCTGTGTCGTGTCGTTCGCGGTGCTCACACCACCCGAAGTGTACCAGTACGCGTTCGACTTATACGACGCTGATCAGTCAGGCACATTGGACGAGTACGAGTTCGCGAAAATGAGCAAAGAGATGCAGAGCAAGCAGTTTAGTTTCCCCAAGAACACCCAGATGGCGATCAAAATGATTGAGGGCAAAGACACGGGCAAGCGCGGCAGCGGGGGCGGCTACGTGAGCGAAGATGGCCTCGTGGACCTCGCCGAGTTCATGAAGTTCGCCAAGCTATTCCCCGTGGCGTTTTACCCTCTATTCAACTTCCAGAAGAACGTGCGGCGATCCACGCTGGGTGAGGGCACGTGGTCTCGGCTGGCTGCGCGGAAGCTCAAAATCCAAGACCTCGTGAGCCATATGCGCCGTAACTACGGCGCGATCCCAGAGCTGTCGTTCGGAGAGCGCCTATGGAGCATTGTGGACGACGAAGTTCTTGCCATCCGCAAGCGCGCGTCCGAGATCTACGGACAGGAGCTGAACCAAAGACGGCTGATAGGAGACGATAATGGAGACACGGACGACTTATGACATTTTGACCATGTCGAATCCAGATCCACCCGTGTACAGTTCCTTGGCGAGCTCTCGCACGCGTGTCTGCGTGGTCTGGCGCTGCAGGACAAAGCGCACGATACGGTCTCGAAGCGGCAGCGGCGGCTGAAAGCCGTGGTTTCGCTTCATGTAGGTGAGCAGGCTCTGCACCTGCACCTTCTCGCTCGTCTTTTTGACCCAAAACGCCTCGCCGAGCCCCGCAGCCTGTCGCACATTGCGTTGAATCTGAAGTAGCGGGATAAACGCCACCATGTGCTGCCTGGAGAAGCGCTCAAAATCGGCAAACGTCAAGGAACCTTCCAATGCGAGGCCCTGGCCGGCCACCGCGACCGCGTTGCCTGTAGCGACCTGGACGTTGCCGGCAAACGCAGTTCGGAGAACCTGTAGGTCCTTGCCGAGCTTCACAAGGTCGCTCTCGACCATGGCGTGGCTGTTCGCACCGTGCGAGAAGGATCCACAGCCAGCGGAGATCGTGGTATCGCAGTACACTCGGAAGAAGAACTGGAACAACTCGGCCTCGGTAAACGTCGAAACGGTCACAACGCAGCGCAAGAACTCATCAAATGTGAGGCGCGTCGCTGAAGTTGACGAGAGACCCGCAAGGTGCAAGAGACTTCTCGTGAGCGCGCGCTGCTCTTCGTGCACCAAGTAATAGAAGCTGGATACCGTGATTGTGTTGCTGTAGCCGCACAGAATGTTAGGACCAGGCATACGCCATTCCACTTCAGCATATCGCTAGTACGTACGTGTTGTCAATGTCTTCGTCATTGAACTCCTTGCGCAGCCGCCACACGTCCTTTGGCGACAGGCCGAGTCGCTTGCACAGCGCCTCAACGTCCTCGCTATCGATCATTTCACCGTACAGCCGTTCGTTCTGCGGCGGCGGCGGCGATGGCGGCGGCGATGTGTTGCCGTCCTCATCATCCTTTTGCGAGTTTGGCCGTGGCGCGATCGGCCGCACCGCGATGCGACCGTTCTCGATTCGTGAGGAAGGTCGCGAGCCAGCTTCCTGCCGAGAAACTGGACGAGGTTGTAGAGGCTTCTTCTCTGGCGTCTCTTCGTTGGCGCGTCGGCGAGGTCGTTTGAGTCCGGTTGGCGCTGTCTGGCTGCGTTGCAGAGGCGCCGGCGTCGCTGTCTGGGCCGGTTGCGTCTGAGCATTTCCTTCGTCGCGGTCCTCGACAACGTATGCGGGTTTGCCCGCCGCCGCGCCGACCACGATCTGGCTCACACGGGTAGTGTTGGCTCTCGAGACGCCCTTCTTCGCTCGCGTCGACCGAGATGCCAGTTCAGGTGACGTGTCATTCGTGCCCCTCTCAGCACCACGCGTCGCTGGCCGCTCGCGCTCGAGATCCGTGAGCACAAGCGCTCTCTCGCCAGTCCTCATCACAGGATGTCCGTGAAGTCACTTGACAGAGAGTGTTACGCCGCTGGGAGCGGAACGAGAACCGCCATCCAGTTTCACCGGCGCTCGGAAATAGACCCCATTTCATTGCGCGGTCGCGCCGAGTCATTTTTGGGACGCCTCGTATTGTCGGCGCGCGTGGTCCCGCAGGCGTTCTTGCCGGGACGGCTTGGAGGCGCGCCATGGGAGGTGGAGCAGCTCGCTGAGGATGTCCTTCCAGGTCCACGGCGGCTCGACCCCGTAGTTGGCCGCCATGTACGCGACCATGCTCGCGATGCGCCGGTCGTCCTCGCACTTTGTAACCCAGTACCTCTCGCCTAGCGTCGCGGCGCGGACGTTGCGCTGCACGCGCAGCAGCGGGTAGAACGCCACGTGGTTGTGGTGCGCGAGCTGCTGCAAGTCAAACTGGGTGAACTCGGCGTGGTCCGAGGCCGCGGCCTCAGTGACCGCAAGCGTGGCCTGGCGGACGTTGCGCGTGTAGGACGCCGGCAGCGTCATGAGCCCGTACACGAGCGCCTCCATGTCGTCGCTCATCATCACACCGCGCGACTTGTCGCTCTTGTACACGGAGAACACGAAGGCGATGAGCTCGGGCTCGGAGAACGCCGCGAAGCGGCACACGCAGCACAGGTACTCGTCGAATCGGAGCCGCGACTGCTTGGGCGGGACGCCCGCGAGCCGCAGGATCGACTTGGTGATGCTGCACGGCGCCTCGTTGATGAGAAAGAAGAACTCTTGCATCGTGATCGTGTTGCTGGTTCCGAGACATACTTACGCGGAGTTAGTCCCGGGGAAGTCCGTTTGTTCTAGGCATCGTTCGGATCCAAAATGGCTTACGTTCCGTCGACGTCGATGCCGTTGAAGACTCTGCGCAGGCGCCACACGTCGTCGTTGGACATGCGCAGCCGCCGGCAGACGGACTCGGCGTACCGCGAGTCCACCATGTTGCTGTACAGCTCGCCCAGCGCCGGGATGTCAAAGTTGGGCGCCACGTCGATTGACGTGGTATCGTCCTCGGCCTCCGCCGTCGAGGCATCCGGTGCGGCACTACTCGCATCGTCCCACGAGCGTCGCGGTTCCTGCGAGGTGACCTCGTATGCGGTGAATCGCTTCGCGGCGCTGACAGCGACTTGGTTCCGCTTGTGACCCATGCGCTCAGGAATAAGTGAGCCCTCGTGCCGGCTGAGTCACAGCACGGGTCTGTCCGCACCACAGCGTTCTGTCTTGCTATCTCTCTGAACGGGAACAGTGTACCAGTATCCATAGTGCGAGGCAGAGCTGATAAGATTAGATCGATGTGACCGACAAGACGCAGGCTCCTTGCGCGGAGTCATGTAGACAAACGATCTTGTCCCGAGCCGCAACTCAAGCCGCATGGGACCGACAGTGACTGCGAGTTGACCACGGCCCCCATGAAGCCTGGAAGGAGCCAAAATCAACTGGACGCGGTATTGTTCTCCAAGAAACAGCATTGGACGAGCTCACTGGCGAGCTGAGGTGCTCGACGTTCTGTATCGCGCGAACCTCAATGAAGCTTTGCTGACGGCGGATTGGATCTTTCACTGTCCAGAGTTGGACGTCGTTCGACTCTCCGTTCACTCTCCTCCCATTGCAACACGCGAACACGCTTTGCCATGGAGATGGACGCGAACGCGAATATATTCGCACCGAACGACCAATTCACCACGATTTCCCAGCTCTTCACCGTTATCCCCGTGTGAAGAGAGAGTGGAAGGTCATGGCGGCAGTTTGACTGCAGGATCGGCAGCACGATCAGTGTCTGATTTGAAATTTTCAGGCGCGCGCATTGGTTCCGCGTGTGACCCCGCTTCCCCGTCAGACATCTCGACAAGACGTGCTCGGCGCAGCGTGTACATGCACGGCGAAGACCTCACGTCGGCACCATGCTCGTGATGGACCGAGGCAACGAGCAAAAAAAATTTGCCGCCACCGTGGCAATCACGCCCAAAGAGCGACCGAAGCGATCGGAGGAGGCAGCGGGGCGAAGCCGCCACGCGCGCCTTGATTCTGGGAACGTCGCTCCATAACGATACGAGACGCTCGTTGGGAGGCAAAAGCTCCTGAGGTTCCTCTCCGTGTGATGTGGGAATCGAAACATGCTCCGCAGTGGCAGGAAAGAGAAATGGGTACACTGCCAGGACCGTCAACACGGCACAAGTCGGTTGAGGTGCTTGAGGCGCCTTTCTATCCACCCGTTGAAGTTCCGCATTGAAGCGTCCTCGCGATCAACATCGCTCGTGTGACCTCTTCGACCTACACGAGCGGTGCTTCCCAGCATTCTTGCACGCGGTCGCATTCCGCCAGAACGGCTCCGAGTCTCATGGACACTCGAGTAGCGCTGTCGCGATCTCGAATCGTCCAACAACTCGCCGTAGTGCTTCCCAGCCTTCTTGCACTGGAATCACGTCAAGGCGCAGCGTGATCGCGGTCAACACTGGCGCTGGATCGGGCCCCCCCCCCACTGGGCCCCTCGTGACCTCCAGGAGACTCCCAGGGGGCGAGCTGCTGGATGAGGACTGCTCCAAGGTCGACCACCCTGTTTATCCCTCGATGGCTTTCCTCGCTCACACTTCAATTCGCCTCCAAGCGACGCAAGCGCCTCCCACTCCAGACCTCGTGCGAGCATCTCCAGTGCTCTAATCCGCCATGGCGTCGACCAGCAAGGATAGCAAGGACGTCGAAGCGGGCACGCCGCTGTACAACGACTTCGGCTCGCCCAAGGTGGACGGCATCCAGGACGGCGGGCAGCCCAAGCAAGGCGCGTCGATCGCGATGCTGCTGCTGCTCTCGTGCCCGCGCATGGCCATCCAGATGGCCTGGTCCGCGCAGTGGGCCGCGCTCGGACCGTACCTCGGCACGATGCTCCCCAAGTTTGCGGTGCAGCTCACGCAGGTGATCGGTCCGCTCTCGGGCATCCTCGTGGCGCCCACAGTCGGCGTGCTGAGCGACCGCAGCACGAACCCGTGGGGCCGCCGGCGTCCGTTCCTGCTCTACGCGGCGATCGCCAGTGTGATCTGCTGGATCGCCATGGGCTACACGCGCCAGATGGGCGAGGCCTGCGGCGACTACGGCAACGGCAAAGAAGGCGTTCCGACGAGCCGCAAGTGGACCGCGTTCTTCACGGTGCTCTTCTACACGTGGATGGACATCACGGTGAACGTCGTGCAGACGCCGGCGTTCTTGATCATCGCCGACTACGCCGGTGACCGCCAGACCACGGGTGCTGCGCTGGGCCAGGGCTGGGCCACGCTCGGCTCGGTGCTCATCTCAGCCTACATCGAGATCTGGGGCGCCGCGCACCTCACGCTCCACTACTTTCTCGGCATGCTCGCCGTCGTGATGATCGTCTCGGTCGGCGCCGTGTGTGTCTTCGTGAAGGAGGAGCCTTTGCCCAAGGACCAGGTGGACACCGAGTCGGTCTGGAAGCGCATCGGCGAGGCCTTCTACTCGATCTACAAGGGCCTCAAGACGCTTCCGAGCGTGCTCGTGGTCTACTGCCTCGTCTTCTTCTTCCTCGAGTACGGCTACACGGCGTACAACGGCAGCAAGGGCCAGTTCTTCGGCATCGAAGTGTACGGCGGCAAGCCCGAAGGCGCCGATAACTGCGCGCCTGACTGCTCGCAGGCGCAGAACGACTTCAACCACGGCGTCAAGGTCGCCGGCGGCTCGACCGACTTCATCTTCAACACGGTCGGCTACGTGTTCTCCTGGATGCTGCCGTTCCTGGTCCACAAGATCGGCGCCAAGTGGGTGCTCACGATCGCGCTCGTGCCGCAGGCGTTGCTCATGGTCATGGCGTTCTCCAAGATCGTGGCGCTCAACGTGATCATCGTGTGCGTCACCGCGCTCTCGCAGACCGCGATCTTCGCGCTGGTCGTGCCCGTGATTATCCACGTGTACGGCGACAAGGCCGACATCGGCATGTACGTCGGCGCGCTCAACTCAGCCAACTGTTTCGGTCAGCTGCTCAACTTTGTGATCGGCGCGGCGCTTGTTGAGACCTCGCTCGGCTACAAACTGCCCATCTTCATCGGCGGCGTCATGAGCTTCTTCGGCATTGTCACCTCCTTGTTCTTCCTCAAGCTCAAGATGTACTCGATGTAAGTACGAGCGAATGCCAGCACTGCCCCCGTGGAAAGCGCCGCAGTGAAGAGACCCCCTCCCTTCATCTTTCTCTCTGAGGTCGTCTCTCATTTATATGTTTGCCCTCGTGTATATTCGCTTGCATAATGAGAGTGTCAGCACGGCTTTGTCAATCCTCAACTAATTGTTGTTCCAGCCATATCGTCAGCTGAAAGTGATTGTATCTCCATTATGACGATCGCGCAGGGAGGCATGGGAAGGAGGCGGAGAGAGAGCAAGGAGTAATCTATTCACAACACAAAGGAAGTGGAGGAGGAGCATGCCGTATGTATCAGTCGAGGGTGTGGTTCGGGTTCAAACTCGCCGACTTCAGGAGCAGGAAGACAACTCCAATTGTGGCTCTTGCAGCTGGACGGAGAGGTCGTCGTCTTGCTGTGGATGTCGGACTGGCTGTCCGTCGTGCTCGTCGCGTCGGACTGAGAGCTCTCAGCTGCTCTCCGTGTGAAAAGGAAGGGAGCTCCAGCCAGTGGCAATGCCACAGCATACTTGCTCGATTCACACTGGTTGGTGATTCACCAGGTCCATCACCACTTTTCCACCGACTTGGTTTCAGGAATTAGCCACAGCGGGTGGAGGACTGCTCGCGCAACTGCGAGGCTTGGTAGCATACGACAAGATGCGGTCCTGGGGTTTTTCTCGTGGTCTGGTATCAGGCTGACAGTGACCATATCCCTTCATTTAGTGACCAATGTCAAAGCCAAGCATACTAGTAAAGTAAAGATCGACGCCAACTGCCACCACCGTACCTGCATGCTGCATGGCTGGTGGTGTCGATTGCTGTTTCTCTGGCTTGTGTGCTTCACGAGTCCGTTGCCACTTGTCAAAACACTTGGATCCGCAGCGACAGCATTCCCTGAGGCAGGTCTTCGACAGTACATGGAGCAAACAAGTCGTGCTCCACATATGGGCATACGTGGCTTCATATGTTGGACATGTGCAGCGACCGGGTGTCCGGGTAATCCCATCGGGTGCATCGATTCATGGCCACTCCTACGTTTGCCTCACCAGGATGTGCCAACGGTCTCCTTTCGGCAGCCCAGCCGGTGTTCAAGAAGCCACCGCCTTGACTCACCACTGTTTGCCACCCGTCCACAACGGACCAGAGGGGTGCAGGATACAGTATTGCCGAATACAGGTAAACAGACATGCATGTGGACGGGCCATGTGCGTGCCGTACATTTGTTGGACATGCAAAGGCAATGGAGCACTGGAACGACTGCTGAAGACGTCCTCCATACCGCACACAGGCCGCACCCGCTAGCAACGGCGTCAGATTCAATTTTACATCGTCGAGAGACAAGTCCAAGCGTCGCGAGGTCGTATCCACGAGAGGCCTCCCCCGCGCTGTGTACCAGTGTCAAAGCCTATGAAGTCGTCCGCTTTCGCTGTGTTCGTGGCCGCCGCCGGCGCTGCCGTAGTCCAAGGCGCTACCGACTTTGCCACGCTCCCACAGCAGATGCTCACGGCCGTGAACGTTGAGCGCGCCAAGTTCAATCTCCCGGCACTGTGCCTAAACTCAAAGCTTCTCAAGGCTGCGCAGCTCCACTCGGAGGACCAGGCGACAGGCAACTTTATGAGTCACACGGGCTCGAGCGGCTCGACAATGCAGTCGCGCATCACGGCGGCGCGTTTCGACTGGAATTTGATCGCGGAGAATGTCGCGGCGGGACAACCGGACGTTGCTGCGGTCGTGTCGTCGTGGATGAACTCGCGCGGCCACAAGGCAAACATCCTGGGCAACTACAAGTTCTTCGGCATGGGCTACGCGTACAACGCCGCGGCCACTTTCAAGAGCTACTGGACGCAGGACTTTGGCGCAAGCGGTAGCGAGTCTTGCGACGTGCCACTGGCGCCGACGCCACAACCAACTGGTAAAGTACCGACACCGGCTCCTACAGCAAAGGCGCCAACGCCGGCACCAACGGCAAGAGCTCCGACGCCAATGCCAGCGGTGCAGACTACCAAGGCCCCAACTCCCGCTCCAACTATCCGAGCTCCTGTTACCCCGGCCCCAACGTCTAAGGTCGCTGTCACTCCTTCCCCCACAACCAAGACCCCGACGGTCACACCGTCAGCAGTGAAGCAAGCCACGACCGTCACTCTCCAGCAGGCGATGCTCATAGCCGTGAACGCGGAGCGCGCCAAGGCAGGAAAAGCGCGGTTGTGCACGAACGCCAAGCTCCAGAAGGCAGCGCAGCTCCACGCGGAGGACCAGGCGAAGAACAACTTTATGAGCCACACGGGCACAGGCGGCTCGACCATGCAGTCGCGCGTGGACGCGCAAAAGTTCAACTGGAATAGGCTCGGCGAGAACGTCGCGGCGGGCCAGGCAGACGTGGCGGCCGTGATGGCCGCGTGGATGAACTCGCCCGGCCACAAAGCCAACATCCTCGGTGACTTTACGTTCTTTGGCGTGGGCTACGCGCTCAACGCCAAGGGCACGTACAGCCACTACTGGACACAGGAGTTCGGCAAGGGCTCAGGTGAGGTCTGCGAGGCCTGAGGCGCGGGCTCTGGCCGTTGTTGTTAGGTGTAGATTGAGTGTGCAGTGGTGAAGTGCGTGTATGTGTGTCATTGTGAATACACCGTGGCGAACGAGCTTTTGCCAACGCACAATGCTTCAAGGAGACCAACACTCTCAAGTGAGCTCCCACCACCATCACTCTCGAACTCTCCTTCGCTCGGATCCCAAAAATCCAGAAACGCGGTCCACACTCTAGGACATCGCCGAAGCCGTGCGCCGCGTTTCGATGGACCGCTCCGCCACGCACGACACGAGCACGTGGCGGCGCGTGGCGACGCTGCTGCGCTGCCTGCCGGAGCTTTTGTGCGAGTTCGAGTCCGCCGGAAGTGACAGCATCGCCGCGTCCTGCCACACGGTGGTCGTGCGTCCGGTATACGGAGCCGCTTCGCGTCTGCGCGACGAGGAAGGCGTAGCGGCCTGGCGCACACGGCTCCGCGCGCTCGAGCTGCTGGCACTCGCGTGGCTCGTGGATCTCGACGGGTGGATGCACCTTATGGACGAGCAGAAGGTCTGGACGACCTCGAGTCCGCTGCGTCGCTCGCACGATCGTCTCGTGCCGACGTTTGCGATCCAATTTGGCGACAACGAGAGCGCCGCGTTCATCGCCCAAGTGCTCGAGCTGCTCCTTTCGTGGCCGTCGCGTGAGGGCGATCAAAGTGGCGATGCGGAGACTGCAGCGTTTCTGGAGGCGCGCGACGCGCTTCTCGCGATGGCTAACGCCAAAGCGGCGGTCGCCGAGTGGGATTGGAACGCGTGTCAGATTCCAGTTCGTATCAAGGAAGGCGACGGCGCTTGTGTCGACCCCGAAGTGCTCGCGGGCTGGGTGCATAGCGCGCGTGTTGGGGTTTCTCGCTTCCGCTTGGTCGGCGTTGACATCGTCAAGTACGAGCTGCGCGCGGTTGGCTCGGATTTTGTGCAGCGCGTATCCAGTCTCGTCGCCCACAGTGTTCCCCTGCATCACGTCAAGTTCGGTGTGCTCGAGGGCGGTGCGTCAGCACCACGACGAGAACTAGGCGAGCTCATAACGGCGCTGACTGGGCCACTCGGTCCTGCCGAGTTGGACTGTAGCCAGATGAACCACCGCGTTGCCAGCGAGGCGTTTCTATCGGCACTCACGTCGCCTCCAGGCGTCGAGGCAGTTGCGCGAATCCAGTCACTGCAGCTGACCATGCTTTGGCAAGACGATGCGCCGACGGAACGCCGAGTCAGCCTGCTCTGGATCATGTTCGCGCTCTTCAGCCAGCACGCCCACCACGCGATCGAAAGTGTGGCTGTCCTAGCCTTCACGGATTTGTCCACCGCCGAGCTCGAGTGGTTCGCGGATCTTTGGCAGTCCACACGAGTAGCGCCGCGACTTGAGTTGCTCATCGCCGAAGCCTTCGACGAGCACGTCGCCCGCGAGCCCTCCACAAGCGAGCGATACGTCTCCTTACCACGTTGTTGCGCAATCCGACTGGAAGAACGGGAAGACTGGCGCGAACATGGCCCGCTGCGTTTCAACGGAGATGAACCTCAGCGCTTCCGCGTGCTTCATGACGATGCTGCCTCCTCATTCATTGATGTGCTCGTGCCCGGGTATGGCCGCTGCGGCGTGGAGCGAAGCGAGTCGATCCAGCTAGAGGAGCTGTCGTCCACGCCGTGGCGATTCGACCAGCACTCGGTGCGGACGATCACGTTTGGCATGTTCTACGTCAATGCCGAGGAGCAACAAGTCGTCACGCGGCTCCTCGCGCTCGTGGGGGCTCCAGTGCAGCAGCTATTCTTCAAGAGTTGGCTGCCGTATGGAAACTCGGCAGAAGAGGGGCTTACCGCCTCGGGGCTGCTCGAGATCGTGCGGAGCTGTCCGCAGTTGTTGAGTCTATCGCTCGGCCGCGTGTCGTGTGCCAGTGCGGACGCGATCGTCGACACCTACGACGCCGAGCCGACGACGCCACTCGTGGCACTTGATCTCGGGGAGCGGCCTTTTGTGAACCCCACCGACTTGGCTCTGTTTCTCGAGACGCTGCGGGACACCTCGTATCAGATCACGAGGACGCTACGGGAGCTTGCGGTGGATCTGGTAGCTCCTGGACCGGATGGCAATGCCATCGAAGACGACGATGCGAGCCATGCATTACTGCGTATGCTCGGTACCAACAATCTATTGCGGCGCGTCCACGTGCGGCTATCCAGAGGTCAGTACGAGCGCATTGGTCACCACCTCCGCGCCCACCACGGTCGAGGGCTCGCAGTCGAGAAAGCGCCGCTCCCAGTGCGCGCCAAGTGCGCGTTCCTGAGCACTGTCCGCGAAATCTCGGTCGTCAACAGCGACACACTCTCGCGGGTCTTTGCGTTCGCGGCCGAGTGCGAGACGCGGACGGTGAGCGTCACCATCACCGACCCGCTGTGAGCGTTTGGGTACAGTGTAGCCATGCACCCAATGGCGGAATGTTTGTGTGAGACCAAATTTTGCATGGTTTCTTCTGTCCACACACACACTCTTTCTCGACTGAGTTCTGCCCGTCAGAGCTCTTTGCTGATCTCACTTTGCCATTATCACCTCGACAACTCCGCCATGTGCGACGCCGACCAAGCTTTCGAGGTCCTGCGCTCGCTCTCGCACGTCACGGTGGGCACCTCCTGGACCGAGCAGCAGGAGCCCTCGAGCCTCTACACGCGCTGCTGCGCGCTCTCGAACCCGCCGGTGCAAGCGTACCACGGCGAGGACCGGCTCGACGTGTGGCGCGGGCGCCTCGAGGCCGCCGAGCTGCTGGCGCTTGCGCGCATTGTCGACCCGGTCCGCTGGGCGCGCTTCCTGGGCGAGCACGGCTTCCGCGGCGTTGAGCGGTGCACGCGCGACCGCGAGCTGCCCGCGCTTGACCTTGCGTTCGAATCCGACGACAGCGTCGAGTTCATCGACAGCGTGCTCGCGCTCGTGGTGACGCCAGCGCCTGACAGCTCGCGTGACCCGTCGTTTCTGGACGCCAGGGCGCGCCTACTCGCCGTGGCTATCGACCGGGAGACGCACGATGCAGTCCGCGAGATGCGCATTCCCGTCCGCGTGGTCGACGCAGATAGTCGCCCCGAGATCGCTGAGCTGATCATCCACTGGTTCGAGCGCGCTGCTGCCGCTCAACACTCACTTCCAACGGCCAGGTCGCCATTTGTGCTCTCGAGCGTCATCGTCGCCGACCCTCGACCCATGGGCTTCACGCCTGCGGTCATCGACAAGGTACACCGCTACAGGAGCGCGCCGTCCGTGACGCTGGAGGAGGTCAAGTTTGCGATTCGACCCACGAACGACACGCTATCGCGCCTCCAGTTTGGCTCCTTTCTGCACGATATCGTGGGCTGTCATGGCGCGAACACGGTGCTTTGCAGTCGCCTGGACCATCGGTGGACGCGGGAGGCGTTCCTGTCGTCGTTGCTGGATCCAGAGGCTACGGGGCCGCGCTCGCTCCAAATGCGCAACGTCGGCCGAGGTGGCACCGACGCCGAACGCTGCAGCCAGTTGTTGTGGATGCTCTACGGCCTGTTCAGTCATGACGCGCGGCATGCAATCCACACCGTATTCTTCCCGATCTTCAGCGGCGTGGAAGCGCGTGAACTCGAATGGCTCGCCAAGTTGCTGGAAAAGCAGCCTGCGCCGCGCATGGAGCTGCTTATCCCAGAAAGCGTTGACGAGTACACCTCGCGTGAGCCGCCATCCACAGACCGGTGGGTTACAGTGCCGCGCGGCCATTTGGTTCGCTTCGAAGAACAAGACAAGGGGTCCGATTCCTCGCTAACAACCCAGTTTGATGGTGGCGACAAGAGCTTCCGCGTGCTTCGTGACGAGCCGACGCGGCGCTTCATCGATGTCCTCGTACCCGGCTACGGGCGCTGCTGGGTGGAACGCAGCGAGCGATTGACGTTTGTCGACAAGCCACTCACACCATGGCGCTTTGACCAACACGGTGTCGAATCACTTGAGGTCGCCATCTTGCCCGACAGCCCAGAGCAGCTGCGCGCCGTGAGCGCGTTGTTGCAACTGATTGGTGCTCCGATCCGGACGCTTCGTATCCACCGCATGTGGGGGCTTGACCAACCACCAGAGGGACTAAGCGCCACGCTGCTGGCATCGATCGTGCGCCACTGCCCGCGTCTCGAGCGCTTGATTCTTTGGGGCGTCGCGCCAGTCGACGCCCGCGCGCTCGTCAAGGCCTTTGAACAACCGGAAGTGTCCCTTCAAGGCGTTTCGTTCGCGTCGCATTCATTTCTGGGGCGGTCAGACATGCTGAAATTCTTGGAAGTGCTTGGCGACCCGTCGCTGGCCATCACGCAGAAGCTGCGCGAGCTCGCCATCGATTTGTACCACTACGAAGACGAGCAGACGGACACCAGTGACATCGTAGAAGCCGCGCTTCAGATGCTCGCAACCAACCAGCGCCTTCAGGTTGTCCACGTGGGGCTTTCAGTCTCTCAAGAGGCGCGCTACGCGTCGCGGTTTCAAGCGCACGACGGGCGACTCATCTCGAGTCCAAAGGCGCCAGTGCCGATGCGCGCCAAGTACGCGCTGCTGAGCGCCGTTGGCGGCAGTGCGGTCATCCCGGACAGCGCGCTCTTGACGCAAGTGTGCGCGTTTGCGGCCGAGTGCGCGACCCGCGTGGTCACTGTGGCGGCGTGTTTCCCGGGTGGATTCGCGTCAGGTCGTCCGGGCACATGATGTGTACCGAAGTTACCGAAGGTCTCACCTTCCGAGCGCTGAGCAAAGCAACGAAGACGAAAGAGTTTCAAAAGCGTGGCGTAGTGTTTAGTGGCTTCCGTTCTGTGTCGAGTACGCTGGCTCGGGAACGAACTGTTCTCACCAATCAGGGCAACAGCAGGCATCCATCAATAACATCAACGAGTGCAAGGTGAGCTCCCGTCAGCCAATCGGCTGGTGCCAGCTCTGATCTCACTAGTCGTAACGCATGCATTCCTAAGCGGAATGGTGATACAACCCAGTTGGCCAATCGTTGCGTGCCACCACTAAAACTGAAAACGCTGAAGAAACTGCCCGACGCCGACGCCGGATTCGCCCTTCCACCGCCAGACGTGTTCAAAATGCCTCCGTCTCTCTTGCTTCCTCCCTATCGTCCCTAGAACCACCGCTTAGGCTCTTCGTGCTGTGCGCTACCGCCGTGTAGTGCTC
Source organism: Pythium rhizo-oryzae (assembly GCA_027475725.1). Taxonomy (NCBI): domain Eukaryota; phylum Oomycota; class Peronosporomycetes; order Pythiales; family Pythiaceae; genus Pythium; species Pythium rhizo-oryzae. The sequence continues at coordinate 45,782 of JAMFLL010000009.1, forward strand.
ACTACACACCTCGCACTTGCGATTTTGACCGCTCCAACCCACATCCTCCAAGCTTCCCGCGTTTCCCTCAAGATGGCTCCGTCGATCGACACGCCGGTAGCGCCCCCCGCTCTCGAAACCTTTGCGCCTTCTCAGCTTGGTGAAACGCCGCTGCTGGTCGAGTACTCGGCTCGCGTCAAGGCCGTCGACGTCCACCCCACCGAGCCCTGGGTGCTCTCGGCGCTCTACGACGGCACCGTGGTGGTCCACGATGTCGCCACCGGCAGCGTTGTCAAGAGCTTCCGCGTCTCGGCGTCTCCCGTGCGCGCAGCCAAGTTCATCCCACGCATGAACTGGGTCGCCACGGGGAGCGACGACCGCAGGGTCCGCGTGTTCCGTTTCGACACGAACGAGCTCGTGGTCGACTTTGAGGCCCACGAGGACTATGTGCGCGGCCTCGACGTCCACCCGACACTTCCGTTGTTGTTTTCGTGCGGCGACGACCACCTTGTCAAGGCCTGGGACTGGACCAAGAACTGGGTGTGCGAACGCCAACTCGTTGGTCATCGCCACTATGCCATGAGCGTCGCAGTCTCCCAGAGCGGCACCGCGATCGCGACCGCGTCCCTCGACCACGACGTGCGTCTCTGGCGAGTGGAAGCTCTCGAGAGCCAGCCTGGTGACGCCGCGGAGACGGCGACATCGATGGCACTCGCGATCGGTGAGATCGGTGCGTTCGCGGCCCACGCTCGTGGTCTCAATGCTGTCGCGTTCGGTGCGGCGGCCACGCGCCTCGTCTCGGCATCTGACGACTATACGGTGCGCGTATGGGACGTGGCGACACAGCGCGAGCTCGCTGTGCTCAACGGCCATACGGGGAACGTCACCAGCGTGCTCGTCCACGCGACGCTGCCTCTGATCGTCCCGGGCGCCGAAGACGGCACGGTGCGTCTGTGGAGCAGCGAGAGTTTCCGCTGCGTGGGGGTGTTCGCGCACGGACTCGGGCGCGCGTGGGCGCTGGGCACTGCCACCAACCGCAACGCGCTGGCGATCGGCTACGACCGCGGGACGGTGGTCGTTGCGCTGCCGGCGGCAATTACTGACGCCGTGGCGAGTCGTGCGGTGGACCACGAAGGCTACGTAGCCGTCACGCACGCCTAAGCACTGGGGCCTGGAGGGTACCACAGGCCTACTCGGGGCGATGAAGAACGGAGCCGCTACCCAACAAAAACCCTACATGGGTCGCCGCTCAGCTGGGGGCACTTTGTGCGCCTTTTTATGTGCGACAAGACAAAATGTAGCCATCAAACTGACAGTCTCGTGTTTTGGTTCGTGTCGCTCCCAGTCCGCCGGGACGTGGGGCGTCGCGCTTGATAGCGAGGGCATCCGTCCGGTTGGTGGCTCATATCTTCGGTCGCGTTAATGTTGTCGTGTTTTCTTTTCTTTTTTTTTTTCAACGAGCAAAGTATCTCTCTTCGGCCGCCCGCCGAAGTCTCACGGCCTTCGTGTCTCGGGGCCAGCACAAGGCCGCCCAGAGACGCTCGCGCCACGACAGTGGCGCCGCCAGTCCACCGTGGCGTTCCATGTAGTGCACGAAAGAGTCGATCTGTTCCTTGTCATCCACCTTGTTAATCCAGTACCGTTCGCCCAGCGTCGCGTGGCGAACTTTGCGCTGGAGGCTGAGGAGCGGATAGAACGCCACGGGGTTATGGCGCGCAAGCTGCTGGAAGTCCTCCAAGGAGTAGATAACCTCGCCCGCAAGCTTGCTTGACCGCCTTGCACTACTGACGATGTTGAGGCGCTGGGACGCCTGTCGGATGTTGCCTTTGTAGGTCGTTTGCCTCGCGGTCATGAGCACCTGCGTGACCGCGAGGACGTCGTGCTCGACCATCACGCCGCGCTGCTTGTCCGACATGTGGAGCGAAAACACGAACCGCAGCAGCTCCGGCTCACTGAACGACGCAAACTGGCACACGCAGCACAAGTATTCGTCGAATGTGAGCCGCGTCTTGTCGGCGGCGACATCCGCGAGTCGCAGGATCGTCTTGCTGAGTCCGCACTGCTCGACTTGGAGCTGGAAGAAGAACTCGGCCATTGTGATCGTGTTCCTATACAGTAGCCCAAAACATGGATGAGCCCAATCACTCCTCATAAGTCCCCAATCCTTCGGTTGTGAAACGTACGTGCAGTCGACGTCGATGTCGTTGAACTGCTTGCGGAGCCTCCACACGTCGCGCTTCGACATGTTCAGTCGCCCGCAGATCGCTTCGACGTACCGGGATTCGATCATCTCGCCGTATGTGCGTCCGGTTGCCGGCGTTAGAAAGTCCGGCGGCCAACCCGAGTGTCCAACAGCCACGCCGCTGTCTTCACCCAGCTCCGGTGACGCCGCGCTGTGAATCTTTTCTGTGTGTCTCCCATGTGTGTTGTCTCCTGCGTGGTTGGGTGCCAACTTGTCGTGGAAACCGACCACGGGGTCTTCCCACTGCTCGGGAGCGCGTGGGGGCCTCGCTGATGCCGTGCGCGCGGCCTCAAGCGGAGGCAGACTCGCTTTGCGCGCGCCGCTGATGGCGATCGTTCCGCTGGTCGCAGCGTGTGCCAATGGAGCCGTACGCACGTGTTGATCATGGTCGTGGGAGGTGACCGCGACCGTACTTCTCCGGCTGTGGTGTGTGCTCGCGCGGTCAGGTGTGGCCGGCTTCCGCGAGGTTCTGCTAGTGTCGACGCTGGTCATCGTAGCTGGCTACTTGGAAGCAGAGAGAGCTCTTCACGAAGGACGCCACGTTGGATGACGTTTGTTGCTTCGTCAGACCTCTGCATGGACGTGATCAGGGGCGATGCGAGGGCCGGCGGTCTTGAAATAGCAGTCCACGTCACCCGGTGATCCAAACGTTATCGATCAGTCGTCCAAAACACGAGCTGGATTGGTGTCGTCGCCGTCATCAGAATGCCCTACGTCGCTCGGTACGTACCCGCGCGGCGAGCTGAGGCAGCGTGGCAGCAGTGGCGGCTTTCTTTTCTTGTGCCACCCAAGAATAGTCCCAATCCGCCCACTCTCCCGAAGCACAAGACGCCAGCCAGACGGCGCCTGCCTTTGGTGTAAGAATGGCCCTGACAGCGCTCTCGGCAGACTCCCTGCGGACAGCGCGTTGGCTTTCATCTCCATAGTTACGCGCCCGCGATGCCAGACCCTGACGATCCTCACACGCCATCTCTCGTCGATGAATCGCCGGCCAGGCCAAAGAAGAATAGAAAGAAGCTGGCACCGGTGGGCAAGTATGAACCTGGCGCGAATACGCCAAAGGAGCCCACACGCGTCTCCGTGAAGCCCCCTGGCGGCGGTGCCAACGTCCCGGAGCTCGCCCGCGTGGGATCTGGCTCGGTGCGGCAGCTCGCGGTCACGGCGCCCGAGGGCGGCTTCTCCACGGGGTACTACCGCGTGCTGCTCGAGAGCAAATCGGTCGAGACGCTGTGTCGCTCACTCTCACTGCAGTACCACCACGTCGCGCAGCTCCACCGGCTGTTCATGAGCGAAGATGACTACAACACAGGCGAGATCACAATCGACGAGTTCTTCCACGCGATCCGTGACGAGAAGCGGCCGCTCACGCTAGGGATCTTCCCGTACGTCGGGCTCGACGCCAACACGCGGCGGCTCAAGTTCGACGATTTCGTCCAGTGCATCGTGACATTCGCGGCGCTGTCCCGCAAGGAACTGCTCCACTACGCGTTCACGCTCTTCGACAAGGACGAGTCGGGCATCATGGACATGAAGGAGCTGCGCGACTTTTACGGCGGCCTCAAAAACAAAAACGCCTTCTTCTTCCAAAAGAATGTCGACATCGCGCAGAAAAAGCTGGCCGAAAAAGACCACACGAGCCCGGGCACGCGCCACCACGCCGTAGGCGCCGGCGCTGACGGACTCGTGGATTTCGAGGACCTCCAGGAGGGCAGCGACCACTTCCAGGTCGCGTTCTTCCCACTGATCCAGTTCCAGCGCAACATCCAGGTGGCGGCGTTGGGCGAGGCGTTCTGGGCCGACGTCGTGTACAAGAAGAGTCAGATCGAGCGCATCGTGCACTATATGCGCCTCCACGACGGCCATCTGCCGCCGCTCTCGCTCGGCACGCAAGTCGCGGCTATGGCCAAGTACGCTGTCTTCCTCATCACGGGCGGCCGCGCCACGACCGTGTTCAACGGCGGTCCAATCGCGCTGCGCCGGGCCGCGATCACCAAATACGCCGAGGAGATGCGCCAGCGCAAGCTTGAGGAAGACGCGCGGAAGGCCGCAAAAGAAGAGGAGAAGCGCCAGTGGCTCGCTGCGCGAGAGGCTGAGGAGAAAGAGGCAGCTCAAGCGACTGTGGGCGCCACCACCGACGGGGCGAGCTCGACGCCGGTCGAAACGTACGCACAAGCAGAGACTGGTACATCCGACCACGAGCCGTCAACGAGCTCGGAGCGCCACTCTCACCACCACGTCAAGAAGAAACCCGGGACAGCTGGTAGCTCCGCGTCAAAGAAGAAGAAGAAGACCGCGACCGCCGCCAAAAGCGCTGTGGTCGTCGCCGAGTGACGGACTTTCGCAAAATCAGGGTCACTCGCTTTGCTCTACTTGTTGTTACAGCACGAAGTAGAGCACGAGCAGCAGCGTCGCGAGCACGGTCACGATGATCTTGAGAAAGAATGTGCGCGCAACGGCGCGCGCCTGCGGCGTCGACGGGATTTGCGAGAGCAGGCCGCGCCCCGAGATCTTGGGCTGAAGCCCCTCGTGCTGGTGCGCCTGGCGCGTGAGCATCGTGAGGGTGGTTTGCAGCGTCGAGAGCGCCGGCAGGTCGAGGTCGCGGCGCTTGGCCAGCTCGAACACGTCCTTGAACTCGGCCCAGAACTCGGTCTCGCGGTGCGCGTCCACGTCGCGCGCGATCGTCGAGAAGCCCGAGCGCGAGGCCGTGAGCCCGACGTCCACGAGCTTGGTCACGACGTGGTTGAACAGAAAGTCGGGCAGCGGCAGCAGCACCATGAGCGCATGGATCGAGAGGTACGTGCTGGCGCTGGCGTCGGGCGCCCAGTTGCGGCGCGCCGTGGCCTCGCGGTTGCTGCTCGAGCCGGTGCCGTCGTTGAACGCCGCCGCGACGGTCGTGAAGAGGCTATCCATCTCGTACAGCATCTCCAAGTACACGAGCCGCATCGCGCGGTCGCGCAGGCTCGCGGCCACGCTCTCGCCCGTGAGCGCATTCAGGTAGTAGAAGAGCCGCAGCATCGAGTGGCCCCACTTGAGCGCCTGGATGTTCTTGCGGCTCAGCAGCTGGAAGCCCGTGGCCTCGAGCAGGTCCAGCGCGAAGAGCGCGTTCGACTTGTCGCTCCTGTGCGGGTACGTGGTCGTTAGCATTCCCTGCTCAAGATGCCAGTGACGACGACGACGAGAGGCGGCGTGGGACGTACGTGAGGCGCTCGATGTAGTAGCAGCCGTGCGAGAGCGGGTACACGATGCCGTTCTTGTTCTGGGTCAGGTGGAAGCACGCGCCGCCGTGGAGCACCGTGTCTTTCGGGAAGCTAGCGTACACACATAGAGAACAACACACCAATCCAAGTCAATGCCCCCGTAGACCCACCACGCTACTCGCTTATAGTATGTGAACCACGCACGCGTTCTCGAGCTCGCGCAGCTGGCGCATCGCTGGCTGCAGGCAGATCACGACGCGCCGCTTGGGCGGCTTGGCCCCGTCGCCGGCGCCGGCGCTCGCAACACTACAATTCCGCAGCCACAAATTGCACTGTCAGACGAGCATGAATGCAAACCGCAGCGCACCACTGCCGGGGCGCACCGCTTCTGGACGTAGGCGAGCGCGTTCTCGGTCGTCGCCGCGTCGAGGCAGAGCACCCAGACGTGGCAGTCGCGCAGCGCGCGCGCGTCGCGCGTCTCGTCGTACGCGCCCGCGGCCTTGATGTCCGACCGCCGGAACACCACGCCGTCCGCGCGGATGATCGCCGTCTCGCTCGCGCGGTCCGCTGGAAGCGAGGAAGAAGGAGGAGGAGGCGCCGCAGCGTTCACGTCGACGGCGACGACCGCGACCTTGGCGGTCGCGCCCGTGGACGCCAGCGCCAGGCCGACGTACTTGGCCAGCAGCTCGCCCTCGCGGGACAGCGGACTCTCGTGCGTGTAGAGCAGCCCCACGCGCGGCCGCGTGGGCGCCGCGGAGGCGGCGGACAGCGTCATGGTGCTCAACTGATCCCTTGGGATTTTGTACCCCCTGCCTGATTCATGAATGTAGATCAGCATAAGGTGGTCAGTTAAGAACCGGTTACCCTAGTTCGTATCGTAACCCTGGTTGTGGGCGTCGCCAATTTGAAGGGCAAACGAAAAGCCAGGGAACAAACCCGAAGCGACTAACGTGCGGATAGACCACGATGGCCAAGTTCTACGGCGCGACGAACTGGGACCCGAAGCTCATCGTGCTGCAGATGGCATGCATGCAGGTGCGTACCGCAGTAAATAAAAAAAACGACTAAACGGGCCCCCCGTTGGGCGCTGTTTTTTTTTCTTTTTTGTTCTCTCACGCGTGTTTGTTCTCCGCTGCGCTGCGTGCACCTGGATAGACCTCGCACTACCTCGCGCGCGGGCTCGTGCTCTTCGTGTGCCACGGCGGCAGCACGTCGATGGACCAGTTCTTCGCGTACCACGCGCAGACCCTCTCGACCGTCGACGGCATCAAGAACTGCTTCGCGCTCGCGGTCGCCGCGTTTGTGAGCGCCGTGTGCATGTGCTTTTTCGTCGAGCGCGCCAAGAAGTGCCTCGACTTTGGCGTCACGCTCTACTTTGTGGACCTGCTCATCCAGTGCTTCTACTCGGTGCGTCTATGCGCTGCTCGTTTTTGTGATATATGCCCCCGTGGTCTAAACTTTTTTTTTTTTTTTTTCGTAGGAGTTCCCCAAGACGTGGGAGTGGTGGCTGCTCCACTTCGCCGCCATGGCGCTGACGATCGTGCTGGGCGAGTACCTGTGCTCGCGCCGCGAGCTCGAGGAGATCCCCATGATCGACCTCTTCACCACCAAGCGCGCCAAGCACTAGGAGATCAAGAACACCGCAGGGTATTATGATACAACATTCTTTTTGTTTCATCTTTTTTTTTCATTTCGTCAGCATGTACAGACTCGACAGCATAAATACCAAGGCGACACTAGCGACACATCTCTCTAGAAGGGCGAGGAGAACGTGTGGTGGAGCGACGGCGTCGGCGTCGGCGCGCTGCCCGCGTCCAGCAGCGAGGACATGATGCCCAGCTGCGTGACGTAGCCGAACTCCATGCGGTCGAGCGCCTTCTTGACCGCGTCGTCCATGACCTCGAGCGTCGGGAGCAGCCGCGAGCACCAGAGCGCGGCCACAAACTGCTCCATGTTCTCGTCCCGCAGGATCTCGCGTGGCAGCCGCAGGTGCGAGAGCCGCTGCAAGTGGAACAGCTCACGCAGCAGGATCGAGAGCGGTAGCTCGACGCGCGAGAGGTCGAGTTTTTGGAGCGTGAAGCGCTGGGATATGACGAGCGTGTGCACCCACGAGGAGGACGCAGTGCGCGGCGCCGCGACGCTCACGAACCGCTGGAATGGCAGCCGGCTCTCGCTGAGCGCGTCGTGGAAGAACGCCGGCCCGAACAGCGTCGACGGCACGCTCGAGAGCGAGCCGAGCGACGCGAGGGACAGAGCCGTGGTCGGTGGCAGGTGCTGCGCCTGGCGGCTCACGAGGTATCGCGTGTACCATGCGACCGCGTGCGTGCGGTAATCCTCGGCGTTTGCAAAGCTGCGCGGGTTGAGCGCGGATCTGCCAACGACGAACGACGGGGCCGTCTCGACGCGCGATGTCTTGCCCGACGACCGAGGCGAACTGGATCGGCCGTCTTCCTGGATAAACACGTGGCTTAGGAGCTTCGAGGGCGTCGCTTCGTTGCGGCTCAGCAAGTACTCAGCGTACTCGATGAACGAGCGCATGCTCACCGACTTGACCACGTCGGGCCGCAGGTAGATCAGCGAGAGGAACGGCAGGTTGCGCTCATTGGTCGTCGCGACTCGGCCGTGGATCCACACCTCTCTGAGAATGCGGATATACGATCGCACCATGCCCATGTAGGTTGCCGACGACGGGACCTGATTCAGCGGTGGGATCGGCGCAATCATCACCGGAGCCGGTGCGACGGCGTCGTCTTGCTGGCCGGCACGCGGCTGTCCAAGGCCGCGGGCCACGATCAATTGGCGCAGCATCGCCTGGTCGTCGTCATCGGCCTCGACCGCCGCCTGCAAACCCACGGCAGCGAGCAGACGCTGGTGTCGTTGGCGCATGCGCAGCGTGTGGTGCGCCTCGAACAGGCGCCCGCGTACTGGTGGAGGGTTCGCTGCCAGCTCACGAATCGTCATCGGGGCCGGGGTCGCAGCTCGTGTCATCCCCCAGATATTGACGGAGCTGCGGCAGTACAGTTGGAAGAGCGGGAGAGGAGGCTCCTGTGCTGCTGCCTCTTGCTGCTGGTTGACATCCGCAGAGGATGGCGACGCATGAGGCAGCGCGATATCCTGGGCTGCCCCACGGTCGAGTACTAGAATATTGCCGACGCAGACGTCGCTGTGCGCGATCTGAGACGCCTCGAGCGTCACCAGCGCCACCAGGAGCTGGCGCGCAAAGGACCGGAACACCTCTCGCGACACAGTTCGTCGCTGCGCGAGCCACGTTTGCAGCCGCACGCGGGAACATGCGTCGAGCGCGGACGCTGGCGACGCGTGCGTGGTGCTGTTCGCGGGCGCCAGAGGTTGGTTGTCTGCAGGTGCGTCGGGCGCGAGCATATCTACATCCCCCACTTCTTCCTCATCGCTGTCCACGTCGACTTCGACGTGGTCGGCTCCGAAAAATGCGTTTCGATCATGACGGAGGTGCTGCTGTGGCGGCGGCGGTGGCGGCGGTGGTGGCACTCGGATCGGTACGGCACGCACGTCTTCCACTAAATGAGGCTCCTCCACGCCACGCCGCATGTCATCTTCCGGGGCGCTCAGGTCTTCATCCGTCGGGTACACGAGGTGTACAGACTGCAAGTGGAGGTTCTGGGCCACGGCTGGTGTTGTCGTGGTGGGAGCCGTCACCTCACGCGCCACTGTGCGGCGTTCCGCACCAAGTCTCGGCACCATCAAGGGCGCTGGCAGGTCCGCGTGGAGGTGGGCCAGGATCGCCATCTCCTCTTCAAGTGCGTCCTGGTGGTGGTGGTGCTCCTCGCCGTCGCCATGATTGTTGTTGTTGTTGTTGTTGTTGTTGATCTGGTTGTTGTTGTTGCCCGCGCGTCGGAAGCGCAGCATGGCCTCTTCGAACCGCAGCGCGTCGGGCGACTGCCGCGGAGACTCGTCGTCCTTGGCGTGGAGCCGCTGCAGCTGCGCGCGCACCTTGCGGTAGATGATGTACACCTGGATTGCCGGTACGGTCGCGCTCGCGTGGAAGCCGAGAAACGCGCGCAGCGGGTACTTCTCCACGGGCGTTCGTAGCAGCGGCTCCCAGAACGCGTCGCGCCGCGCGAGCGCGTACCAGCTCTGGCACACGGCGCCGGCCGTGACCAGCTCGTGGGTCGTGAGGAATCCGAAAAACAGCGTCTCCAGCCCGTCCAGCGCCACGATGCCGCCGCGCTGGACCCAGTCGTCGGTGGTTGACGGCGTCGACAGCGCCACGCGCGTCGTGATCGCCATGGAATCTCGTCTTCGGACAGTCTCCCCGCCGCCGCTTCGAGGCGACGCCATCTCCACGTCCACGTCGCTGCTGCTGCTGCTGCTGCTGCTGTTTTCGCGCGAGCGCAGGCCGCGGAGCCCGCCGGTGGGCGCCGTCGAGGACGCGACGAAGCGCAGCTTGGCGCGCACGTCGCGCACGGCCTGGAGCCGCGCCTGGAGCTGCGCGTGCGCGTCGCGCAGCGGGTGCTCCTCCTGCTTGCCGTACGGCGCGTACGCTGTCGGCTTGGCCACGAAGCCCTGCTGGAGCAGCACGCGGCGGCGCGCGTCCGTCGCCGGGGAGCGCCGCGTGTGGTCGCGCTGATTCTCGTCGCTGGTGGTGGCGACGGGCGTCATAAGCACATCGTCGGGAAGCGGAAACGACGCGCGATCGAGTGGGCGGCGAGCCATGGTCGCAGGGCGCGCGTGGGGCGCGTGGAGCGGGGGCGAAAGCGGAGTGCGTGGCGCGGTGAGCTGTGGTGGCGAGGGAGGTCGGGTCCCACGTTTGCGGGGCTCCGCTGTCTGCGTCTGTTCAAGTGTGCGACCGACAAAAACCAACGCAAAGAAAAAAAATAAAAATGCAAAAAAAGGGAAGGAAACCAAAGAAACCACCAGTCAAACCGTCCGAAACACACCGTGGTGATCGGCCATTTATTCTGCCAAAACGGTTTTTTATTTCGTTTGTTGCATGGGAAACCCTGAGTTATTCGTCGAAGGAAAAAACTTCGATTTTTCGTGGTCCACTAAGTTCGCACCGGTCTCTTTCTCCAGAGGGCTTCTATTTCGATCATTCACAGTACTATCCGCCAGGTGGGATGCGTTCTATTTTCTTCGTCCCGCCAAGCTGAAGTGGAGAAGAGCTGACGGTACACCGTGTGACTTGTCTCGCTGCCGCCGGAAGTCACCATTCGCTGCGTTTCTGCCGCCGCCAAGTACCCGTTCGTGAGCGCGTTCGATCGCATTCGTTCGTCTCCTCCACGCGCATTCGAGTGCCGGCCCCGCTCCCACATCTACCCGCGCGTGTGCACAGCAAACGCAGCGCAGAAAATATAGAATGAGTCGTCCGGCGGGCAGCTCCGACGCCGAACTCGCGCTCAAGTTCCTCTTCGCGAACCAAGACGGCGTCTCAGTCGTGCTGCGCTTCAGCCGGGCGCTGTCGGTCGCGGATGTCAAGGCACAGCTCATGCAAAACTGGCCCGCCGGTGCGTCTCTCGTTATTCGCTGGGGGTGATGACGCCGGGAGGAGTCTCATGACGGTGAGACGTGCGGTTTGCAGGCGTGGCGCCGGCGGACGACGCCAAGTGCATTCGGCTCATTTGCATGGGTCGTGGCATGTTGCAAGACACGCAGACTCTCGAGGCCTCGAAAGTTCCAGGCTTCCCGACGCACCCGACGCCCGTGAACGTCTCGGTGCTGCGGAAGCCGCCACCCGCCGACCCGGCCGCCGCGAAGACGCCGTCCACAAGAGGCGTCTCTGGTGCGATAAAGGCGCACAACTTGCTCGAAGACCCCCATTGACTCTGACGTTTTGTGCCTGTTGGTGTGTGTTCACTAGCGGACCCGCCGGCGCGAGCGACTCCCGCAGCGGTCAACGCGCCGCCTGTGGCCGACGCGACGCCCGGCTGCGGCTGTATAATCCTGTAGCACAGAAGTCAACGCGCATCGCCTCGTAGAGTTTTTGTTCATTCTTTCTTGCATGGCTGGCGTGCTACTACTATTGTGTCTGTTTGTCTACGATCCCTCTAACACCGCCCTCCTCCCTCCTCCACGCGTGGGCGCTCATTTACGTGAACGGCTGCTGGCAGATCGGACACTTGTTCTTGCCCGACTGGTTGAACCACTTGTAGAGACACGAGTTGTGGTACTTGTTCGCGCACGTCTTGCACGAGAGGTTGGGCAGGCCCATGGTCTTGGGGTTCAGGATCGAGTAGCAGATCGGGCAGGGCTCGACGCCCTCAAACTCCTTGTCCACGTTCTGCTTCCAGAGCAGCACGGCGTCCAGCAGCGAGCCGTCCTGGGCCGACGTGACCTTGATGATCTGGAGCACCCAGCGGCGCCACCGGTCCTCCGTGATGCCGATGCGCCGCGTGCACTCGACCTCGACCGACCGCAGCGGGTACGACGACGGCACGCGGATCACCATCTCCAGTGCGCACTCGTCCTTGACGTACGTCGTCGTGATCTCCCGCGAGACCTTGCTGCCCTTCACCGACATCTCACTACAAGCCACAATAGTGAGTGAGAACTCGGTTTCTTCTTGCTACACGGGACAAAGGAAAAGCTCAAACCGTACTCGGCGTCCCACAAGTGCGTTGACGAGGCCTTGAGGATGATGTCGAGCTCGGAAGCCAGCACGTACGGCGTGATATGCTACAAACAAAACAGACAACCCATGGTCAGTGAGTCGTTTCCCCCTTCCCGGTCGCGAAGGGACTCACCTCCTCAAAGTACTTGGTCGCCCAGCTGCGCAGGCTGCGGCTGCACTCGTCGTTCCACCACGTCCGCACCATGGCCGGCAGGCGCAGCACCGTGCGGAAGAACGACCGCGCCGCGAGCGCCACGGCCGGGGTCTCGCCCAGCGACTCGTCCAGGCTCGCGAGCTCGTACAGCGGCTCGTCCTGGAGCTTGAGTCGCGCGATGCTCGACTGCGCGCCGACCTCGCGCGAGAGCAGCTCACCACACAGCGTGAGGTACATCGAGAGCAGTCCGTTCTTGGCCACGTACGCGCACAGCGCCGACGAGCGCATGCCCAGGTGGCCGCCATCGCGCGATCCCGAGTCCGGGAAGAGCTGGATGAACAGGTCCCACGCAAGCAGCCTCGCCACGAGCGCGTCGTCCTCCTCGGGGCGCTGGCGCTGCTGCTTGCGCCGCGACCGCTTGGCGTGGCCCGCAGGAACGTCTGCCGCCTGGAACGCGGCCTTGAGAGCCGCGCGGAGCCCGGCCGGGATGATCGACTTGGCGAGCGCGGCCTCGGTCGCGGCCTCGTCGTCGGCGTTGATGTCGATGCCACCGGTCGCGTCTGTGCCGGCGCTGGGTTTGAACGCGCCCGTGTTCGTGCAGATCGCGTACAGTAGCGCGCGGACGTGGAGCGGCGTCGACGACTTCTCCAGGTTGAACACCGCGGCGAGCCCCTTGATGTGGACGAACGCGTCGAGCAGCAGCACGCGCACGCGGTTCGCGTCGGGCATGAGCGCCAGCAGCTTGGGCAGCGTCTGCGTGGCCGTGTCCAGCAGCGCGTCAATCTCGGCGGACAGCTCGATTACGGCGAGCGACTGGCTCGCTGAGAACAGCTCCAGATACGTCGGCACCACGCGTGACTTCAGCAGCAGCGCCTCGGCGACGCCGCACAGCAGCGTGGACAGAAGCGCCTCGCGGTGACCGCTCTCGAGCTCGCGCAGTGGCTCGCCGCTGTCCACGCCCGCCATAGCATGCAACAGCGTTGCCACCACTCGGCGGCACCGCACGCGGTCAAGTGAGTACTCGGCGATCACGCGCGCGTCGTCCTCGCCCTCGTCCAGCGCCGCCGGCAGCGTTCGCTTGTGGATGTTGAGCGCCGCCACGGCCGCGAGCTCCGGCTTCCCAGCGAGTGCGTGCGTGAGTAGGCCGCGCGCCGCGAGCGACCAGCGCTTCTTCGAGTCCTCGAGCGCTGCTGGTTCCGCGTCGTGCCAAGCAGACGGCACAGCCGTGAGAAACGCGGCTGCGTCCATCCACTCGCCCACCGAGCTCTGGCTCGCCATCGCGAACGCGCGCGACATCTTGAGCAGGACCGGGTGGTGGACGGCACCATCGAACGGCGCCACAGCACTGCCAGGCTGCTCCACTGAAGCCCACGTGCTCGTGACAACGTTGAGCGCCTCAACGCCTCCGGGGCCTGGCCATTGCGGCAGCTGTGCAACGCTCTTGGCCAGGATCTTTTCCACGATATCGGACGTGTCGGGCGAGGCCAACAGCGCTCGAGTGATGCGATCGATAGATACCGAGGAGGCGGATGCCGGGGACGGCCGCGCCTGGTCCAGCCACTGCTGCGCGTACGTCGTCAACGCCGACGGTGTGAGGAACGACGAGAGCACGTGGACAAGCAGGCGGTCGAGACGCGCGTGCTGGTCGGCGCTGAGGTCTTCAAGGCTCTCGACGTCGTCAGCGTCGCCACTGCTGGCGCCCTCAGTGTGCTGGTTTGTGAACAGCACGCGTCGGTATCGCGGGCTGGGCTCGTCCGCGACGACCGCGATCACATGGGGCAAGTGGTCTGCGAGGCTTGTGTACAGCGGGCGGAGCGAGACGTACTCGAGCGGCACCACGGTCGAGTCGCGGCTGAGCGCGGCCATCGAGTCGGCCTGGAGGATTGCCCACGTGAGTCCGTGGCACACGTCAATGTCGGCGAGGCGACGCAGAAGCTTGAGTGCACGTGCGTTGTCGCGCGAGAGCAACTCTGTGAAGTAGTCGGTCACGCGCTTGGTCGCGTCGCTCGTGTCCTCGTCGTCGCAGAGCTCAGCGAGGCAGCTCAGCAGGCGGTCGTACAGCGTCGTGAGCTGCGCGCGCGAGCCTTCGAAGCGGAGATCGAAGATCGTCAGCCGGTTGATCAGTGCAAACGGCGAGCACGCGTCATCCGAAGCAGACGCGAGCTCCACGTACAGCTCCACATACGACGCCCAGATCTTGGAGGAGTACGCGGTGGCAGACGAGGCGAAGATGCCGTTGATCGTGTCCGCGAGCGAGTTGATGAGCGCGACCCGGCGCTCGCTGGTCCACTTGGCCACGGACGCGCGCACGTCGCGCTTCCACAGTGCCGTGGCCTCGGTCTTGAGGCTGCTCTTGGCCGCAAGGTGGAAGAGGCACCCATACAGCTGCTCTTCGGCGGCGCGCAGCTCGCTGGGCAGTGTGACGTCGCCGCCCAGCCGCGAAAAGAGACCCACAAGGCTCGGCAGCACGCGCATTGCGACGTCCGGGTCGCCTTCATGCTGCTGCGTCACAAAGTGGCTCAAGATGACGACGGCGTCGGCGCTGACCACCGGCAGACCAGCCTCGCCGCCGAGGCACGAGCGCAGCACGGTCGAGAACGCATCGGCGTCAGCGTCGTCAAGCCGGCCGCGGAGGCTGATCATCACGAACTCGTCCAGCAGCTTGCCCTTCCAGACCGCGGCCAGCGCGTGGTCGGCTCCAGGCTCCGATGCTGGCTCAGTGACATCACTAAAGCTGCCGCTCGTGACCCACTGCGCCGCTCCGGCCGTCGTGAACGGCGCACGCAGACACGTCTCCACGACCAGCGCAGCCTTGTGGAGGTCGCCGTACTGGACGCCAAAGTCCTGGAAGAGCTGCAGCACGAACGCCTTCTTGTCCGCGGCCAGCTCGAAGTGCTGTTGCGCCGCGCGCAGCACGACGGCGACCTCGTTCGACCGCAGGCGGTCCTCGGGGAGCGCGCCGGCCGAGATCACCAGCGGTCGCACATGGGTCTCAAAGTGTTCTTGGACCGACAGATCGCCGTCCAGCAGGCCCAGTCCGTCGGCGCCCACGACTTCGTACAGTCCGTTCATGAGCTCAAGCGCGAGCGTCGCGCGCTCCGGGTTCGTGAGCTGCGCAAGACACGACTGGTACGTGCGCTTCGCGGCCGCGACAAAGACCCAGCGGTGGGCATTGTCGCCCTGCTTGTTGTCCGCCACGATCCTGAGGAACGCGTTCACATGGACCGCGCGCACGGAGGCTGTGGACGGCAGCGTCTCGAGCACGGCCACGAGCCAGGAGTTGCACGTGTCCACGAACTGCGTCGCGACGGCCGCGCTCAGCGGGTCGCTCGCGCCGCGCAGCTTGGTCACCATGGTCTGCCACTCCTGCGCGTACGTCTTGACGTTGCGCGCCGAGAGCTTGCTCGACGTGAACATCGCGAGAAGCGAGTCCTTCATGGACTTCTCGAACTGACCAATGTACGAGGCGACAATGGGCGGCGAGAGCACCAGCGGCGACTCTCCGGTCGCGTCCGCAACCTCAAAGAGGCGCGCGGAGGCCGCGCGGTTCGTCGGGCTGCGCAGAAAGTAGTCCATGAACGCGCGGAGGCACTCGAATGCGGCCTGGATCGTGATGTCCTCGAAGAACCGGCCCTCCGACGAGACGAGGAACTTCCACGTGTTCTCGATCACGCCGCTGTACAGCGCGCACGTGCCTGTCTTGAAGTCCACAACGTGCTCGAGCGGGATCATCGCGAGCAGCGGCAGCAGCACCGGGAACGACGACCGCGCCGAGCCGAAGAAGCCGTGGCGCACCTGCGCAAAGAGCCGCGGCTGCACCGCACTCTTGACGAACTTGGCGAACGCCTGCGACTCGCTCTGGTTCTGCCACAGTGTCGGTCCAGCCTTCTGAAGGAACGTCAGCACCATGTCCCATAGGTCGTGCTGGTTCGCCGGGTGCTTGTCGCTCAGTGCGCCGAGCACGAGTTTGCCAAAGTACTCTTCGCGGGCCGCGACGATCGGGAACGCAAGAGACACGAGCGACTTGAGCGTCTTGTACGTGGCCTTGCGGATGCCGTCGCGCGTGAAGTTGGCGTTCTTTGAGCTCGCGGCCACGAGGCGGCCAAATTTGTCATTCGACACGACGGTCGCGACCGAAAAGTCCCGATTCTCGACGTCGCTCAGCCGCGCGACGTTGTCCGTGCTCGCAAACAGGTTGATGATCTTGTCCACGCTGAGCACGGCCGCGGTCACGCAGCGCTCGTACCGCTCCTCGCGCTCGTCACTCTCGGCCAGTGTCACGCCCGGGAACGAGTCCGGCGTGTGCTGGAAGAACGTGCTGTATTCCTCCATGATCGCGCTCACGTGGGCCACGACGATCTCGGCCTGCATCTCTGGGTTCTCTGGGAACAGCGCCTCCAGCGCCTTGGTCGCGGCCGCGGCAGCCTCGCTGCTCGCGTCGTGCATCGCCATGAGCCAGTACGGCAGCAGGCGCCGCAGGTGCGGCGCAAACGCCTTGGGCTTGAGCTTGGTCGCAAGCGCGAGTAGTACCTCGTTGAGCAACTGGCGCACTTTGCGGTCCTTCTGGTCGCGCACTTCGAACGTGTACAGCTGCACAAAGTGGCCGACCATGCCGCGCAGCTCCAGCGGCTTCTTGTGCGGCAGAATGTCGGTGAGAAACCCGTTGAGCGCCTTGACCTTGGTCACCGTGCCCTTCTTGCCCAGCATCTTGAGCGCCATCGCGATCTCGTGGTCCGAGCCGTCGTAGATCGCGGACGCCGCCGACGCGCCACCGCCGGCGCCGGCGCCGCTAGTATAGTCGTCTCCACCGAACGCGGCCGCAGCGGCGCCGCCGCCGGTGGCGAACGCCGCGAATGGGTTCACGGGCGGCGCGGCGCCGTCCGAGGCGTTGTTGGTTCGCGCGAAGCTCGAGAAGCCCACGAAGCCGCCGCCGGGCGCGGCGCCGCGCAGCGACTCGTGGGCCTTGGCGCGCGACGACGCCTGGCTCTGCTCCAGCTTCTCGCGCTGCTTGTTGGTCTTGGGCGGCATCGCGTCTTCCTTCCCCCTCTTGGCTTCTGCCCGGCCACGGGAGATCCCTTCTGTGGACACCAGAACTGAGTGAAGGTCCACGATGCTGACCAACATTCCGACTGGACGCGTCCCACTGTAGACGTCCTTATCAGTGCGCGGTGCAAGAAGGATGATGATTGGTCATAAATGAAATCCATATGATTGGTCGTAGTCGGAATACAGGGATACGATTGGCTGGAGGCGTTGAACCAGAGCGGTCGCTGGTCCGATTGCGTCATTGTGCTGTCTTTTGATTGGCTAAATATGAGGTCTATAGTGTGGCCCACACCTCGAAAAGGCGCCCCCTTTCGGACTGTTGTGAGTGGATCACTTGAGAAGCTCCAAACATCCAAGGGGGAGCGCGTGTGCGTCTGTCGTGGGGACAGGAAGGCGAGAAGCTCTCAGAAATCGGAACACAACAAGATGCGTCGCGCCGTGCACCCGCGCGCGCTGCTGCGCCTCGCGGCTGCCTCGCGCCAGCCTTCGGGCGCCTCGCCGGCTCTGCAGGCGGCTCGCTCGCGCGCCCAGGCGCCCGCGCAGCTGCCCGTCGCAAAGGTGTCGGCGCCGTCGCCGTTCCCGTCGCGCGCATTCAGCACGGCCGCGGACGTGGCGGCCTCGGACGAGGACGTGCCGTCGTCGGGCATGCCGACGGCCGAGGAGGCTGCCGTGAACCAGGAGGAGGCCCAGGAGGAGGATGAGATGGGCCGTAAGCTCAAGCCGAAGGAGGTCGTGGAGCAGCTGAACAAATACATTGTGGGCCAGCCCGACGCCAAGCGCGCGGTCGCGATCGCGCTGCGCAACCGTTGGCGCCGCCTCAAGATCCCGGAGGACCTGCGCCAGGAGGTGAGCCCGAAGAACATCCTCATGATCGGCCCCACGGGCTGCGGCAAGACCGAGATCGCGCGCCGCCTCGCGAAGCTCTGCGAAGCGCCGTTCGTCAAGGTCGAGGCGACCAAGTTCACAGAGGTCGGATTCCACGGCCGCGACGTGGACCAGATCATCCGCGACCTCGTGGAGAACGCGATCAATATGGTGAAGAAGCAGCGCAAGGAGCGCGTGCGCAAAGAGGTGCAGCACCTCGTGGAGAACCGCATCCTCGACGCGCTCACGGGCGCAAACGTGACCGAGCGCTCGCGCGCGTCGTTCCAGCGCCTGCTGCGCCTCGGTGAGATGGAGGACCGCACGATCACGGTCGACGTGCCGGCATCGCGCAACATGGGCAACTCGCCGATTTCGTTTGTCGCGGGCGAAAAATCGATGCCGATTGGCGAGATCTTCAGCAAGGCCTACGGCGAGAAGAAGTTTGAGCGCAAGGTCATGACGGTCGCGGAGTCGCGCGCGATCTTTGAGGAGATGGAGATGGAGAAGGCGATCGACATGTCGGACGTGGTGCGTGAAGCCATCAGCGAGACCGAGGAGAACGGCATCGTGTTCATCGACGAGATCGACAAGATCTGCTCGAATGGCGACTTCCGCCGCCAGGCCGACCCGAGCAGCGAAGGCGTGCAGCGCGACCTGCTGCCGCTTATTGAGGGCTCGGTCATCTCCACCAAGCACGGCAACGTGAACACGGACCACATCCTGTTCATCGGCTCTGGCGCGTTCCACTCGGCTAAGCCGTCGGATCTGCTCGCGGAGCTGCAGGGACGCCTGCCTATTCGTGTCGAGCTCAAGGGCCTGACTGAGGACGACATGTACCGCATCCTCACGGAGCCTGTGACGAACCTGATCAAGCAGCAGATCGAGCTGATCAAGACGGAGGACGTGCACCTCGAGTTCACGGACGACGCGATCCGCGAGGTGGCCCGCGTGGCGTCGGTCGTGAACAAGACGGTCGAGAACATTGGCGCGCGGCGATTGCACACAGTTTTGGAGAAGGTCGTGGAGGAGATCAGCTTTGACTCGTCGGAGATGGCCCCGGGCTCGACGCTCACCGTCACGAAGGAGTACGTGGAGGAGCGTGTGGGCAACCTGCTCAAGACCACGGATCTCTCCAAGTTCATCCTGTAGTCAAGTTGTCTGTTGCCCTCTGTGGAGGCCGTCGGTATTGCGATACGCGACTAGCTGCCCGGAACAGAGAATGACCGGTTCGCCATCGCCCTGCGGACGCTGCCGCTCGCTACACTAGTCGCAGGTGAAGTACACACAACGAACCAAAACACAAACAAAAGCCCACCAATACAGCCACCCATGAAAAACGTATACTCGTCGCGCTTTTGTTAAGAAGTGCTGTACCGCTTCAGCAGCCTACCAGATCTCGATCTCATTCTGTATCCGCTCGACCTCCTGCTGCGGCAACACCTTCTGGTTGGCGCCGTGGTGGCTTCCCTGCACGACGTGCTCATGAACATTGCGCTGAGTTTCGAGCATGTCGGTGAGGCTGGCGTCGTACTCAGCGTCAAGTGTTTCCATGAGGCGATCGATTGCATCATCGTCTTCCTCGTCCACGTCGATTCGCGAGCTTGAGTACACACACGACGCGTCTTGGTCGATCTCAATCGGGTACTCCATAGAAGTTTCCGAATTCTGTTCGACAAATCCGTTGAGTAGACCGAGAGGCGACGGGTTCCACTCGATGAGCTCCGTCCACGGCGATACAGTCGGTGCATCGAGTTGCTTCCGCACCGCCGAGTCATTGCTCACCACGTTGTGCGAGCGCACGCCTTTGCACGCTCGAAGCAGTAAACGCAGTCGTTCCAAAAGGGACACGTTCACGCTGCCCCCGCGTGCAACACGCTCCGCCACGAGAGCGAGCACGCTCGCACCGCTGCGGTAGATCTCTTCGATCGGCTCCTCCGCGTACTTCATTCGCTCGCGCCACTCGTTGCTGAGCAGCAGCTTGATCCAGAAGAAGCTCACTTCCAGGGTAGAGTCGGCGGTTGTACTTGAGTCGTCTTCGGAGGCCCGCGCAGCAAGAACGATCTTCTGACCCAGTGCTGTCAACAGGCTCGCGCTGAGACCACTCCATAGACCCTGGAGCTCCAGCACCAACGACGAGAGTTCGCTCTTTGGGTACTTGGACATTGCTTCAGTCTCCGACATAGTCGCTGCTGAGCTGACGTCGGGAAGGTACTCCGGGAGAAACAGCACTCCGGTCGGGAATGGCTGCTCACCATACTGGTATCCATCCACGAGCAATGGCACAACATTGTCTCGAAGCTTCTCCGTGTCGAGCGCGTCCTTCAACGGCGTTGGCGCAGTGTCGGCGCCAACTTTCCCGACTAGAGGCAGCCATGAGAGCAGCGCCTCGCCTGTTTGCCGCACTTGTCCGCGGATGACTTCTTCTTGCTTGTACCAGTAGTTCGACCGCAGCCACGCGAGCAAGTGGTTTGCCGCAAAGCGCAGCATCGGGAGCGACGGTAGCTGGTTGTGGGTCGATTCATGGCGCAGGTCCACGATCCAGAGCGGGATGCCGATTCGCTGCGCGAGCGCGCTCACGGCCATCGCGTAGGTGCCCTTCTGGGAGCCGTCAACCAGCCCGTTCACGCAGCGCACGATCGCCGTCGCATACGCCAGCGAGAGCTCCATGTGGGAGCGCGCGCTCACGCCGATCGCGTGGTGCTGGTGGTCGGCCATGCGCTCGTGCAGCGCGATCTCCACGAGATGCGCCGTCGCGTTCACCGAGACCGGCACTTCGCCGCGGCTGCGCCATGCGGCCACGCGCGACACGGCGCGCTGCTGCTCGTATACATCGGGCGCGAAGAGCCCCGCGTGGACGTCCTGCCACTCGCGCCAGTCGCGCCACCGCGCGACGCTGCGTCTTCCAGCCATCTTTCCCCCAATGCGCTCTTCTCACCAAGAGCTCCAAACACGATATCAACCAATCAAAACGTCAATCCCCGGTACTGTGACTAGGCCATGTCACTCAAACGTCGCCATTTTCGAGAAGAAATGGAAATGGAGCAACAGAGCTTGGTGGAGAAGACCTTTAGTTAGGTGGTTCATTACGGTACTTCGCACTACTGGTACTGGTACTACAAACGCACGGACACGCCACGAGACATCCATGGAGGGGTCACAACTAGAATAAGCTCACGGCGTCTGCCGTTCTGTCCCCATCTCGTCTCGCTGCCCATTCGATCTGGGAGTCAAGAGACCAAGAGAGGGGAAGCGAAGAGCGGCCGGAGGTGGAAACATCAAATGGAGGCGAGGCCGTGTGGACGACGGGAACGGCCTGGGCTTAATACTCGGTGCACGCCGAGGACGCGGCGGGCGAGACTTGCTGGCAGCAGAAGCAGTGGTCCCAGTGGCGTTCGCAGCGGCTACAGTGGCTCGCGTCGCTGGCCTCGCTCGCGCGGCCGCGCTCGTGGTACTGGTGCTGCAGGTAGAGCCCGTCGTCGTCGCCGTTGCAGTAGCAGTGGGTCCACTTCTGGAGGCACCGCTGGCACGTGTCGGCGTCCACGACGGGCGCGCGCGCCGGGTTCGCGCGGTGCGGCTCAGGGGCGTACGTGGGCAGCGTCTTGGCGCGCAGGCCGGCGACCTTGATCTCCTGCTGCTGGCGCTTGTCCTCGAGCGCCTGGAGGATGTGCGGCTTGACGTTGGACGGGAAGAGCTGCTCGTGGTTGATCTGGAGGAACGTCTTGAGCACGGCGTTCTCGATGTTGGCGCGCGCGTGCTCGCAGTCGTGGAAGCGCTTGAAGCAGATGCAGCGCAGCAAGTGGCGCAGGAACAGCGCGAGGCTGTCCATGCGCTCCTTGACCACGGCCGGCTGGCTCGAGCGCAGCAGGCGGCGCCGCGGGAAGTGGTAGTCGGCGATCAGCGGCTCGTAGAGCTCGCAAAAGTGGCAGTGGCCCCAGCTCACAAACTCGATCAGCTCCTTGCGGAGCTTGAAAAAGTCCGAGTACCGGCGCTTGACGATCACTTTGCTGTGCGCCGCGTGGTTGCGCACGACCACCGTGTACATGGTGAACTTGTGCTTCTTGGCGTCCGCGCCGAGCTCGGTCTCTTTGCTCGCGCGGATCGAGACCTCGATCGATTCTTCGTCGTACATGGTGCTTTAGACGCGGTTTTTTGTTGTTATCTCGCGGGGAGCGGAGCGGAGCGGAGGGGAGATCCGATGTACGTGCCGCGTCGCGCCCGCGTCGGTGGAGGAGGGGAAATGGAGGAGAAGCGGGAGGAGAACCGATCGCGCCCCGGAGGTGGCGGTGTAGGAGCGCGACAAATGGAATGAAGGGAAAGACGTCACAAACACACCGGCGCCCATGGCAAGCATGGTATAAAACCTCATCGGCGAGGTTTTGTAGACACACTGCGAGGGGGCCAAACCGGACAAGGGGTAGGTGGTTTGGGCAGAAGCGACAGTGCAAATATCGCACGCGGATTGGCGGAGCACGCGGATCAGGAAAAACGGGCTCACGGTTACGGTCTATCACGACCGTAACCGAAAAACTTCGTTTTGGCGGCAGTCAGTTCGGACCAAATCTTGGTCTAAAAAAAAAACTCACTGATCAACTCAGGTGGGAAACGAAACAAACAAAAAAAATCGAAAGCCCGGAAAATAGAACCCCTTGCTTCAGGCGCAAGTGGCCTCCTAACCCATGAAGCGCGCACGTTCGCCCCAGCTCAGCCGCGCGCCAAGGAGCCTCTTCAAGTCGCCAGACTATTTCTGCGTCTTCTGTCCATGGCATCTTGGCCATGTCGCTGCCAGCGGCGCGTGGCAGCCGCGTCAGGGTGGCTTGCGGGTTGTCCGGTGGAGAGCAGTTCCTGGGCGGTCTTGTCCGCGGTTTCTTTCTCCCTCACCGTCGGATCTCCGCTGCCCGTTTTGGTGGAGGCATGTGCAGGTCACAGCAACCAAGACGATTGTAAAGAAACGGCCAGTGCCTCCAGCCCTGTGGGACGGCTCGGAAGATGGATACAGTCCAACTCGCTGCTGTGCGCAGGCTCTGCCTCTCCCCGTAGAGGATGGTGTTGATAGAGAGAGGTGATACTGTACGCATCTATCGCATCTATGCGTACACTGTATCACCTCTCTCTATGGTGGCCCCAGAGGCTCTGGACCAAACCCTTGAGGTTGACTAAGTCGAGTTGACTGCCGGTCCTGTCTCTCGGTGCCCCATGTGGCCGTGGCTTTGGACTGTTCGACCATCGAGGCGCGTCACCATGGAGAGGCGAGGCCACGCAGAGGCGCGTCGGGGCCACCAACCGACTCTTTCTCTCTCCCGCCTTGGATGGAGCATTACACCCAGGTTCACAGCCTCCCGATGGGATCAGAAGCGCTATGGGGATGCCTACAGATTGATGACGGCGTCTTCAGTGCCGTTGGCACGGAGGCGAGAGCTCGACCCGACGGATCTGCTTATCGTCACGGTCCGTGTCGTAACTCATGGCACCACGAAATGCAGACAGTGGGCTGGATAGAGTAGCCAGCACGTGAACAGCAGAAGACACGATAGTCGTCCATTGTCCAGGATGCTTATATTGCACGGGGTGTGTTTGAGTGGGGACGCATTACATACTCTTGTAGTCATTTGGTAAATTGACGGCTCGTGGCGGCGGCCGATCGACGAGGTCTCCCTTTTGGAGCTTCTCACGCTCACTCGTAGCGCGGGATGAACAGGCTCACGGGCGTGCCGCACGACGCCGACTGGTTCGTGTACGACAGCAGGCCCGTGGTTGTGTCGATGCGGAAGACCTGGATGTCGTTCGTGTCCTGGTTCGCGACGAGCAGGAAGTTCTTGTAGACCGTGAAGCTGCGCGGCGTCTTGCCGCGCGTCGACTCGTGGCCCAGTGCCGTGAGCTGGCCGTTCTTGCCGACACTGAAGATCGCAATGCTGTTGTGGCCGCGGTTCGACGAGTAGAGGAAGTTGCCGCACTCGGACGTGTGGATGTCGGCGCTCGACGACTGGCCGGCAAAGTCGGCGGGCAGCGTCGAGATCTGCTGCGTCGCGTTCACCGAGAGCGCGCCGGTCGAGGCCTTGAGCGTGTACACGCCGATCGTGTTGCCGAGCTCGCCCAGCACGTACGCGTACTTCTTGGTCGGGTGGATGGCCATGTGGCGCGGGCCGGAGCCAACGGGGCGCTCGATGAACTCGTGCTGCGAGTTGGACAGGAGCTTACCGGTCTTCTTGTTGACCGTGAACTGCGCGACGCGGTCGTTGCCCAGATCCGCGCCGAACACGGCCGTGGAGCCCTTGCCGACCCAGGTCATGCTGTGCATGTGCGACGCGTCGCGGTTGCCGCGCGGGTACACGCGCGAGTCGGTCGCCGGCTGGAGCGAGCCGTCCGCGTTCACGGGGAAGATGCTCAGGCTGCCGCCGTTGTAGTTGGAGACCGTGACGAACTTCTCGTCCGGGCTCACCGACACGTGGGCCGCGCTGCCGCCGCCCGACTCGACGCGGTTCAGCTCGGTCATCGTGCCGGCGGCGTCGACGCCGATCGCGTACACCCAGCCGGTCTGCGTGCCCGGGTTGATCGTCGACGGGTCCGAGACCTCGTTCACGGCGTAGATCACACGGCGGTTCTTGTTGTGCGTGCCGGCCACGAAGGTCGGGTTGTAGCCAAAGGCCTTAGCGCCGAGCGCCGTGAGCGAGCCGTCGACCGTGTTGAACTGGAAGACGTGGACGCCCTTGCCGGTGCCGTTGACCCAACCTTCGTCGCGCGAGTACGTGCCCACGTACAGCAGCACGCTGTCCTTGTCCTCGCCACGCGGCGCGACCTGCGCGGCCGGGTTGGGCTGCGCCGACACGGCGGCGGTCGAGGCCACGGCGGCGACAGTGGCGGCGAGTGCGAAGCGGAGGAAGCGCATGCTGGAGACTAGAGGGAGGTGCTGTAGCGCGCTGCGCGTTGCTGGTCGTAACTTCACAAATGCGGAGAACCGGGCGAGGGGAGCGGAATGGCCGCGAGTGGAATCAAGATGCCGAGGGCCTGTGAGTGAGCGCGTTGAGGTTGGCCCGTGTGGTCGTGCGTGCGCGCAGAGGGCCGGGCACTCACGCCGCGCCTCACTGACACGGGCATCGGTGAGCCTCGTCTTGCCGGGTGCGCAAGCGCACACAGTTGTGGCAGAGAGGACTTGATTCTTGGACGCCTGTGCGCCGTTCTGGCCGGCTGGATCTTCCGCGCCGGGTGACCATTTCCAGCTGGCGCCGCCGATGGTTCAACGAGCGCGAGAAGCCATCAAAAGCCGGGAAACGAAAGAAGCATCCAAAACAAGGTGATATACAGAACGTAAGAACAATACAAGGTAATATAAAAAAAATGGGCATACAATGCATTCGATAACTAATACCTTGTTTAGTGAATTCGCACTCCGAAATGTGTCTGCGACTTGTGCGCGTGATATGGAGGGACAAGGCGTTTGCTGATCCGGGCTCTCTTTCCCGGAGGGCTGGTTCCCGTTCGCCAAAATCTCGTGTCGCTGGGGACGCCCTGCCTGGAAGTTACTGCACTGAACCGAGTCGTCGACGGGCGTCCCCATCAATCAAGCACGCCGTGTGTACACTCCAAGGTGGAGTCCAACCGGCGCTTCCTGGATCGTGTCCAGCTTCCGTGCCCCGAGAGATCGGCAGCCTTCACGTACTGTATATATCCGATATACACGGTGACCGCGGGTTCAACTCGATCAGCAGGATGCATCCCGATCCAGAGACCCGCCGGCGGAGGCTCTCAAAGGCGCCCCAGGTCGGAAATGGAGACTACGTTGGCTATTGGGATCTCGCTGCAGTGGGAAGGCAAACTCAATGGGCCTGTTTCAGTGCCGTCGATATACACCTCTCAAGCCATCAGAATCGGCTCTACACACCCCACGAGGCGGGCGAGTGTTGTGGAAGCCGTGCTGTCGTGACCGGTCGCTCAAGTCAAAGGTATATCTCGTACCTAGTAGAATGACGACTGTCACAATATATTACTGTATTGGATCAACTAAGTACGGTATTTGTCCACACGAACCCGAGTAAGAAGACACCATCGTCGACCAAGAGGTTACCTCTTGGTCGTCTTAGAGGTACGAAGCCCAAGAATGCCGCGTCCGTCGCGCGTGATGAGGACGCCGCCGCCGCCACCCACGCTCACGTAGATCTCTCCGCGTGTCTTCTCTCCATCCGAGCAGCCCATGAGCGACGACCTGGCGAACTTTTTCCCGCAGGTGCGTGCCTCGAGTGGTCGAAGCGCGCCTGGAGGAAGAGTAGTAGCTGTGTGACACCGGTGGCGTTGTGTTGCGCTGCAGACGATTGCGCCGCCCGAGGTGCTCTCCAAGGAGCTCGAGGCGCTCCACGACTTTCTCGCGCACCAGCACATGCATGCCTCGAACGAGCGCGAGCTCGCGGGTACGGTGGAGTGTGGGTGACTACTGTAGAGGATGTGAGCTGATCGAGACGTGTGCGGACTGTGAACGCGATACGAAGAGCTGGCGCGCATGACCGAGAAGCAGCTCGACGCCAAGATCCGGGAGCTGGAGAACTGGAACTTCCGTCTCAACCTCGACGAGTGTGAGTCGTCTGCGCCGCCAGGGCTGACAGCGAACGAACGATCGGGAGCGTCGTGTACTGATGGGGACGTTTGTTTTGATTGTAGCCAAAGAGTTCCAGACTGGAATCCAAATGGGCATCCTCGACGACGCGTCGTCCCAGGCGGACGATGCGCAGGAGAGCCACGCGTCATAAACAAGCGCTCGCCGTGTCCTAATACTGTATCTATGCATTCCCTTTTCAAACGACGTCTTCGCGCCAAAACCGTAGCGGGAAAAAGTCCTCTTTAACACGTTGATGGCCGCGTCAGGACCATCCCCCCCGCCGTGTCGACGTCGTGCGATTGAGAGTCGCGCGAGGCACGGGACGCCGCTGGGCTCGTCGCACATGGCTACACTTTCACCTCTCCACAGAAAAACTGACCGGACGGACAATCAACAATTGCGGATCGGCCAGGAACCCAGTCCCCTCGTCGAACTAAGTCGGGGCGGCATCCGAATCCATCCGCCCACACCACCACGATAACCGCTTCACGCACGCACCCAAATCCATCCACAGCGCTGCCAAATAGCGACCGGATCTCGCTAATAGGGGCATTCATTGTGCATGATGCGCTGCCACGGTGGAAGGCGCGCCGAGTCGTACTTAACACCATACTCGCTGTACAGTATGGTTCAGTCCACAATCGCGGCCGAGAAGAGCACCATCAAAACAAGAACGACGGCCGCCGGGTCATCTCGCTGCCGGTCGCGTCACTGCCGGCGGCGCGCTCCTCCCACTCTCTCTCTCTCTCAGTTGATATGACGACGAGTGGAATGCCGCGCAACAGCTCGTCGCCGCGGTCGGTGGCCGGCACGCCGCGCAGCGCCGCCGCGGCCGCGGCCAAGCGCCTGCGCAAGCAGTGCACGGCGCCCGGGTGCGCCAAAGTGGACGCTGGCGGCGGCTTCTGCGTGGCCCACGGCGGCGGCAAAAAGTGCGCGTTCCCGGGCTGCCGCAAAGGGTATCAGACGGGCGGCTTCTGCCGCCAGCACGGCGGCGGCGCGCGCTGCCAGGTCGATGGGTGCGGCAAAGTGGACGCCGGCCGGGGGCTCTGTCGCGCCCACGGTGGCGGCAAGCGCTGCCAGCAGAGCGGCTGCACCAAGGCCGACGTCGGCGGCGGCTTCTGCACGGCCCACGGCGGTGGCAGGCGTTGCGCCGAGCCGGGGTGCACCAAGATCGACCAGGGCGGCGGCAAGTGCCGCGCTCACGGCGGGGCACGGCGGTGCCGCCACGACGGCTGCGCCCACCCCGCGCGGGGCGCGACCGGGCTCTGCAGCGACCACGGTGGCGCGCAGCTGTGTGCAACACCCAACTGCCGACGCATCGCCAAGGCCGAGGGAGGCACATTCTGTGCGGCCTGCGCAGCTTCGCGCACTGTCGACTACAAGAACGAGTTTGGGAACGAGAACCACGACGTAGCGGCGACGAGCAAGCTAGTGACCAGCCCCTGTGCCGATGATGCCGCACCGATGCCGCCGTTCGGAGAGATGCTCGCGCGCACGTCGCCGCGTTACGAGTACTCGCCCCTTCCCAGCGCCGACGGCATGGAGCCGTTCCACGCGTTCGTGCACGCTGCGATGAACGCGGGGGCCACCTCGCCACCACAGTACGCCGACGTCGAAATGGACCACTCAGCACGACCACCTCCGTCCACGGCACCACTTTCCAAAGACGACGAACCGACTGAGAATCACCAAGTGGACAATAACCAGGAAGACCTCGGCGCAGCTTCCGGAAGCTGCCTCGACAATGGCTGCTCCAAGAGCTTCGGGGGCCGGTGCAATTGCAAGGCCGGGTGCACGTGTTGCGCGCGCGCTCGCGCCGCCGAGCGTGGTGATCAAGGTTCGACCGAGCTGGCTTCGGTGACGACGGCGACGACGACACCTCGTCCCGCTTCCACTGTGTCGTTCCTGCAGCTTCAGCGAGTCGCCCTAGTTGTTCAACGAAACACTTTGCCGTCGGAGATCATCGTCTCAATGCTGAAGGCCATTCGCGGCGTCCGCAGTGTCCATTTCAAATCGGGCGATAACAACGGGTGTGACTTGGAGGCGGAGGCAGATTTGTCGGTGGTGCTTCGGTGTAACCCGGATTTTGATCTGGGCGCCTTGGACGTGCTGACGCGTGTCAGTCTCCGATACGAAGTACAGGAGACGTCAACACTGGAATGGTCGTTGAAAGAGATCGTACTCCGCGTTGCTGACATGATGTGCCCAGGTAACTGCGGTCGCACGGTGATGAACGCCTTGCAGCCGATAACAGACATCCACACGGCAAACCTCGTGTTTGATGAGCGATGCGTTATTGCCCGTGGCGACATGAGTGCCCAGCAGCTGTGCGAGGCCGTCGGGGCCGTTGGATTTGAACCTGTCGTCATCGCGGAGTTGCCGCTCGCCAAGCGTTTCACATTCCGCGTGGTAGACTTCGCGAGCGTGCACCTCATGGAATCCCGACTCCGCACTTTATTCCTCGAGGTCGAAGGAGTTGAGACCGTGCTGTGCGCAGTGAATCGAGCCGAGGCACTGGTCGAGGCGACGCATACGGACGCCGGGCGTCTTCTGCAAGCGGCGCACGCAAAGGGCGTCATGATCGTCGAGATACAGGAGGAAGTGCGCGACATTGAATCTTCTCCATTCGACCCCACGCAGGTTGGCCGCCCGTGCCACGAGTCCAATGGTTCTCGGTCTGAGGAAACAAACCGTGCAGAACAAAGCGATCACGTTTGTGATGTCAAGATTTGCCCACATAACGGTTGCGAGCAGTACAGAGTAACCATCGCTCACACGGCAGCGTTAGCGGTTGGCTGGGCAGTGCCTGGGTGTGCCATGGGGTGGGGCGGCGAATGCACTTGCGGCGAGCAGTGTAAGTGCGTCGGCTGCCCGGAGCACAACCCACTGCCGTGAGCAGAGGAAGAGAGGGTATACCAAGTATATTCTCAGTTCGCACCTGACATCTTCAAATGTTCTGGCGCCACGACGGAACAGCACGCGGCGCGATCGCAATATGCCCGAAGCTTTTGATTTTCACTTCCGAGACTAAGCCAGATCCAGGGAAGAAGGTATCATGAGCGCCCTGCCTCAAACGTTCCTTCTCCTTACGTTTGAGCTCGAGCTTCGTGAGTTGTCGTGCTTCATACGCCTTCGTTGGTTTCAGTAACGTTGGTTCTCTCGTCGATAAAGAGCCTTCTGAGTCGGTTGGTGAAGCTGCTCCTCCTCCCGCGCTGGAAATCTTCCGCTTGGTGGCAGACTTGGGACGTTCCGGCAACTCTTGCTGCTTTTGACGACGTTCCTCGATTGCCTGAATTTGAGCTCGTTTAGACTTTGCCGCTTCTATCGCCTTTCTTGATCTCTCTAACAAGGCCTCCTTGTTCATTGCCTGCGAGATAGACATACCACAATCAGCTGACACACCCAATATAGAGCCAAGAATTCACAGTTATCGGGTATGGTTCATACCGGTGCAGAATCCGACTTCATAGATTTATCACCGCAATTTCGTTGGAGAATGTTGGTTTCTTCGTCTTTCTGGAGCTTGTACAGCAGTATCTGCTGCTTCTTCTCAAGCAACTCTTGTCTTTTCTACTCGACAAAGAAAATTCGTAAGGCCGCGAACCATCAACACTCCCGAACGACTTTTGACACAAACCTTGGCTTCGCGAGCTTCGCGCTGGATCATCAACTCCCTTTCTTGCTCAAGCCTTTCAGCTGCTCGTCGTTCTTTTTGTTTTCGCCATTCCTCCAGTTGGTGATTCTTCCGTGCTCTCTCTTTCATCATCTGCTCCTTCCGTTCTACTTTCTCTTCATCAGTTGCCCCTCTATCTTCTGGACTCGGTCCATCCTCCGATTTGAGACACTCACTATGCTCTTGGTCCAAGTCCACTCGATGCAAACCCTGGTTGATCAGCTGCTGCCGCTCTCTTTCTTTCTTCAGCTTCCACTGTTGAATGACCTCTTTCTTCTCCTGAACAAGCTGCAAATGGCTAACGTACCAGTCGAAGTGATTGCGCACCGCATTATCACTCTTGGTCACAACCGCCTTGACACACTTACGCAAGAACTTGGCGACTGCAGCCTCGAAATCCAGTCCAAGGTGGCCGTTTTCCTGATTAGAGGCAGGTTGCACGAGCTGATTTGCCATGATGACATCGTCTGTAAGCCCACATTTGAGTAGCGTTGACGCAAATACAGCGTGTTCCCTGTCATCCCACCCGCCTTTCATCCCGCCCGATTGCAGGATCTGGTTATTTAGTTGGCGGACCCGCTTCACAAGATCGACCTCACCCTTGCTGTTCTCTTGTTCAGGCTGCTCAGCATCTTCCTCGTGAGTCTGGTGCTGATGATTGGTCGTATCGGGGTCAAAGGCCATGTCAAGAACTTCCTCAGCACCACGTCGCGACCTCGTGGTCGCTTCGCCTTTCTTCAAGTCGCCTCTTCGTGTTGTCAGCTTTGTCGTTGTTTTCTTGATCTTTTTGGTGGTATCCTCTTGCTCCCAGACCTCCATCTTCTGCACAAATGCCGCCAAGTCTCGATCCAGTAACTTCTCTTCCAGCACGTACGAGTCGAACTTTTCACGCCGCGACAACCGGAACCCACTTAATGCCACTTCAAAGGCACCCATAGCGTCCTGTAGATCAGAGATAAACTCTGTTCCGTCCCGCATGGCATGAACCATGTGGATAACGCCATCGGCTTGGGCCCGAAGCGCGTTGAGCTGCTGTTGCATGTCGTGCGCGTCCTGGACACGTCGTTGGTCGCACTCGGCAAGTTGCTTCTGGATGGATAAAGTTGTCGTCCATGCGTCACCGCCGCCCTCGCCGCCACCTGGAATAGCATCGCCTGCGGATGCGTAGAAGTTTTGCCACCACGCGACGCACTCCTTCTCTACCAGCCCGATGCGCTGGGAAAACTGCAGCTGCTTCTCGATCCACTCGAGCTCGTCGCGCGTAAGCTTGCGCGTCGCCGCCACAGCCGCCGTGGGATGGCGACGTCTCACTGCAGCGATCCGCTGACGCACGCCGGGCGCATTAGCCGCTGGTTCCACCGTTGCGTGCGTCGCAGGGCGAGTGCCCACTGATGGGGCACTACCCCCGGGCACGGTGGTGCGCGGTCGTTCGCCTCGCTCAGTCTGGATGCCGCCGCGCGCGTCGCGTATCGTCTCCCTCAGCCTCGTGGCTCTTGTCGGCGGGTTGCTCGTGGCCGTCGTGCGGCTCTCGATCACGGCCTCGACCGTGCGAGACGCGCGCGTCGAGTGCGGAAACACGGGCGACAGCGCTGCTGCGGCTGTCGGCTCTTCCGGGGCGTCGCGCGCGCGCTGGAGATGCTGGTCCTGGACGTGGCGCTCGCTCGCGAGCCGCAGCTGCTGCAGACGCTGCGCCTGCTGCCCGCCGAGCGCCGTCGCGTCGCGCTGCCGCCGCACGAACGGCACGCTCGCCATGGCGCCGTTTCCCTTTTTGGTAGCCTTGCGTGCAACTTCCACGTATGTCACTAACGACTATGTCATTATTCAGAAAAACCTGAAACATCAACGATTGGTTGAAATCACAACAGCATACAGCGATACGATTCGTGGAAAACATGAAACCGACCACTGAATGATGATCGTTGTATCATGTTGCGCGAAGGTTTTCCGAAGAGCGGCCAGCGCCGTTTGCTGTCTCCCCCCTCTCGATTGATCTCACTCTTGCTTTTTGTATCTGTTGGAAGAGCGGAGAGCGGAGCAGGCAGCATGGCCGGTCGCACGAACGGCGCGGCGCGCGCCGCCAAGGAGCTCAAGGAGGAGACGTTCGTGCTGCGCGCGACGCCGTCGATCAAGCGCTACAACATCGCGCGCTTCGACGTGCCCGAGGTCCCCAAGTTCGGCGCGTGCGCGCAGCCCGTGATGATGTACCGCGAGCCGGAAAAAGTCCACGAGGAGGACGAGGAGGAGAAGAAAGAGGAGGAGGTCGGGTACAACCCGGCGCTGCGCAAGCGCCGCCGCCGGCGCCGCAACACGCGCACGGCCAACTGGGTCATCGAGGACAACGAAGGCAAGAACAAGTTTGTCGGCGCGTTCGAGGGCGGCCAGAGCTCGATGTACTGCCTGTTTGTCAAGAACCGCCACAACGACGAGTTCAGCGTGATCCCCGTGGAGCAGTGGTTCCGCTTCAAGAAGCCGCTCAGCTACCGCACGCTCACGCTCGAGGAGGCCGAGGACCTCAACAACGAGAAGAAGCGCGCCGTGGAGCGCTGGCTCATGAAGCACAAGATGTTCAACGACGAGAAGACCGACGGCGGCGACGTCGTGGGCGGCCCGCGGCTGCGCACGGGCGCCGTTGGAGGTGGCGGCGGCGGTGCGAAGAAAGCTGCCGGCGGCGAGGACGACATCTTTGAGGTCAAAGAGAGCAAGCCCAAGCGCGCGGCGCCACGCCCGAAGAAGGTCGAGTCAGAGGCCACGGGCGAGGACGGTGGTGACTTTGACGAAAAGTTTGACGACGACGAAAGCGAGGCTGAGATCGACAACGACGACGCCAAGGTCATCGAGTCGGACTCGGAGGAGGAGGAGATCGTGGAGGGCGATGCCGCCGGCAAGCTGAACGAGACGGGCCAGGCCATGAAAGACCTGCTCAAGCGCGCGCAGAACGGAGACATTGACGCCGCGAACGACAAGGACGCGGGCGACGCCGAAGAAGGCTCCGACTCCGAGTACTCGGCGCAGGATATGGAAAAAGTGCGTCGAGACCTCGGTGGGAACATCATCCGCGACCGCTCGGGTGCGCCTGTCATGGAATCGGAC
Organism: Pythium rhizo-oryzae; assembly: GCA_027475725.1. Taxonomy (NCBI): domain Eukaryota; phylum Oomycota; class Peronosporomycetes; order Pythiales; family Pythiaceae; genus Pythium; species Pythium rhizo-oryzae. The sequence continues at coordinate 79,197 of JAMFLL010000009.1, forward strand.
GACACGGCGAACGGCGCGGCTGAAGCAGGCAAGCCGGCGGAAGGCGGCACAGCGGATACTACGAAGCCAGCTGGTACGAGCACACCCGAGACCGCGACGAACGGGAAGCGCGCGCGTGAGGACCCTGTGCCGGATCCGACACCGACCAAGATCAACAAGACCGTGGCGACGCGTCTCACGGAGGCTGGTGTGCAGCAGGAGCTGATGCGTTACGGTGGTCGCATGAAGAGTCGAGACTTGCTCAAGCGACTGAAGAAGCTGCTCGTGACGGACGACGACAAGGCTATGCTGAAGGATATCCTGCGCACGATCTGTGAGGTCGAGAAAGATGCTATTGAAGGCAATCTCTTCGTGCTCAAGTCACAGTTCCGCTAAGCAACGCAGAATTGAGCCAAGCATCACAGGGCTATGGCTTCGATGGCCGTCTTTCGATTACACGGCCACTTTATATTTCGGATATCGTTTGGCTCTACAAAAAAATTCCTTCATCACTTCGTCATAGCAAATGCCTTGAGGTAATGTAGACGTATGGCGGCTATAGCTGACGCCGGAATGCCTTCAGTTACCTCGGGTTGAAACACGTAGAACGTTTCACCACCTTCAATGACTTGTTTGAAGCCACACCACTCCATGAATGACATCTCCTCCTCCGCCCCGAGAACACCGACGTTTGATGCAAAGAATTTGTTGCTTGCACGAATCTTCTGGAACTTCACGTCTCCCGGTGATGAAACGATGTTCTCGAGGTAGCGAGTGACTGTGGAGGAGATGAACAGTTAAGTATACATGTCACGGGGAACATTGTTCGAGTAGTCTCTTCCTTACCTGCTTTGATTGCCCCTGTTGGCTTTGTGGTGTCCACCACCTTGAGAACATGACGCAGCTGGCCGAGGAGTTCGTCCTCAGGAGCTGAGGGGCCCTCGCCGACAAAAGCCAGAGGATCGACCAAGTGGTCACCCACTTCAAATTGGATGGCGCGGATCACAACGGACCCACCACTACTCGGAGGCAAAGCGAGCTTGAAGTCACCCCCACCGTTTCCGCCGCAGGTAAACTTCCGACCAAAGTTTGTGTGCAAACTGATACAGTCTGTCCACGCACCCTTGCGGCCTGAAAGGCCGACAAGGCACTCATTTGGAAAAAGCGCATATTCGACCGTCGGTGAGCGGATAGCATCGCGAGCTGCATGGTTCCCAACCAGAGGTCCTTCGACAGTCAGGGCCGAGCCGTTTTGAAATTTTTCGTAAACGAGTTGAACGCCGTCGAAAAATTCTGCTCCCCACACTACGAGTATAAAAGAAAATGTTACCACGAATTCCACGAAAGAAAGATCGAGGTGGAATACGTACTTTTCACGCGGCTAACACGATAGCCAGATTGCAGACTCGCTTCGGGCAGACGACAGCTCTTGTCCGGTCGAACGCCAGAAGTATCGTAAGCCTGAAGTGGAGGCCAACACACGAAGCGATCCTTCATCACTTCGTTAAACTCTTGAATCCTCTCGTCATCAATCTCAGAGAGCACGGCGATGTGGCTGATCACGGGAGTCACCGCTGACTGATGACTTCTTCCGTTCGCCGGCGAGTTGAACGTCATCATTTCTGGACGATTCCCAAGTGTGCGCTCAGTCTTACGGCGGAGTCGTGCAACTTCCTTTGCATTCACGAACACGGTGAGATCACCTCGATGATGATCTTTGACCACTGCGAAATGATAGTATGAACCGAGCCGGATGATGGGTCGAGACTTCACGGTCTCCCCATCTCCTGCGTGAACTCCGACAACAAGCGAGTCCTCCGCATCCTCTCGTCTGACGATAATACTCGCGTTGTCATCTTCACCGCCGAAACGGAGCGAGAGAGCGATTTCATCGTCCGAGACATTGGTCACCGGAAGGTCAAATCGAGCGAGCCACGATACCACAAAATAATCCAACTTCGGGATCGGTATGCTCACCTCTTTCCCTGGCAGCAATTGCAGACCGAATGCAGGTCTTGCTTCACTATCACCCTCGGCGACAGGGATTCGAAACGGCTTCCTGAGGGGGGCAGCTGAGTGAGCATGGTGACCTTTTCCTGATACATCGATCAAGGCACCCGAACCTCCGTTCACCTTGGAATCCTGAAGTGGCAAGTATACCTCAACTCGGTGAGATAAAATGAAATCTTGAACGCCACGGAACGAGGAACACAACAGCGACGTTAAGCCATGTGTCGAAAAATTCTGTGCTTGGATGGCAGCGATATCTTGCAAGGCTTGGGCAGCACGATCAGTCGGAGATGCGGCAGGTGTCATGAGTGACCTCTTGTGGCTGCATAAGGGATTGTTACATTTGCTTCCACGATCACATCCCAACAGCATCGTCTTCGCAATGCTCTGGATTAGATCTCCGACGGAAGTTTGAGCCTCCTTCGCACCGTGATAAAATCTTTTGCCATGGGAGCTGGAAGCGACTGAATGCTTGGTGTCCTGACCATCTTCATTTCGCTGACTCTTCCATTCATCCGAACCAGAAACACGGCCTTGCACTTCCTCTGCAGTAGCTGTGCGACCCCGCACAAATTCAGCACGCTCGCTTATTGCTCGCTCGTCCAGTATACGAACTCTCTCTGATGACAGTTGCTGTCGAAGGGTTTGGTTCATTTGCTGAATCGTCGACGCCAGCCACGCTTCACTGACTTCAGACCGACGCAGCTTCATCTCGTCCCAGTTCTGAGTGTACCTTTGAGCCGTATCAACCATTTCTTCGTGGGAGAATGAAAAGATATACGATAGCTTCTTCCCCCATCCGACTTCGTACGTCAACGGCCGGTCAAGTTGGTCTTCACACGAATCGCAATGCAACCAGCGCTTGTGATGCTCTGAGTACACTTCGGTCCACACATGGTCAGTGACGTCGAGTACATAGCGAGCTTCAAAACCCATCGCTCGACAGCAAAGCGTGAAACAATTAGCCCATTCACCACACCGCCCTGTGCGGGAGTCGAGAAGTGTCACAGGGTTGTTGTACCGCGGGAACCGTGTAAAACCGCGACATTGCGGACATTGGTACACTTCGACACGACCAGCATCACCAGCAATTTCCTCTGGCGTAGCAGGAGGGTCCGCACGAACCAACTGAGTCTTCTCAAACGAGCAGACCGAACATTTGGGCTGGTTCATCCACGTAAAGAATTCGCGCTTGAACCAATGAGTCAGTTGCATAACGAGTTCGTCCTGGTAGGAGGGTAGTGGTGTTGGGTTTGATCGAGCACGCTCGTGGAGGATCGATACAGGAATGCGTTTGAGTGCTTCTGCCTGGACATGTGGGTTCTCGTATGTTTGCACACGCTTCAGGCCCCCTTGCAAACGGTTTCGCATACCTGGCTCGTACTGCCGGTAATGGTTCTCCAGGAACGAGCTGTCTGAACGTTGGCGTGCATTGTCCAAACTGGACAACACCGCATCACTTCGAGGTGAGAGCCCCGCCGGAACTACTGCGCCCGCGTCTTTCAAGTGACGACTCTGGAAAAGGCACTCGCCGAACGCGCCGTGGGCAGTTGCACAGCTGAATCCTCCCAGCGGAGACAACTTGTAGCCTAGGTAGACTGGTTCACTTCCAACACACCCCTTGTTCAAGTTGGTCGGGACCTTGATGAATCCTTCCGGCACGTCAGCGTTGCCAATGAGCACAACGACATCGGTAATCGCATACGTGTACATGCTGTCGGGGTGGCTGTATGAGACCGTGTCGTAGCTGAGGAAGACCGCGGTATCGCTTTCATTGCCGCTGTTGCAGTCCACTGGTAGACAGACTTGTGACTTGGCGAGTGATTGCTGGGTCTTGGTGTCATCTTCCTGTTGGTGGACCACGTCGATTTGAGTCACTGCCCGTGCTCCTCCTAGGTTCACAATTCGCAAGCCTTTTGTTATACCCACTTTCGTTCCATCAAGATGCCGAAGAAATGGAGCTCATACCTCGTTTCACGAATAGGTGCACGAAGTCGCCCGAGGCGGAGTAATTCAGGTCCCCAGGCACTTTCGAAAAGCCTGGTGGGGCTGGCACATCCGTATCCCCGGCGATAACCAGTATCTCCGAAACAAACCGCGCCGCAAGCGCTTCGGAAGAGCGCCAGTCCAATGGCGTTACCATGGCCGTGTCTACAGATCCAAGCACAGGTGAGATACACTTCGCACGGAATAGCACATCGACTCCAGGCAACGTCCTTACCGGTGCAGCACGTTGTAGCGCACGCGCCGCATACCAACTGGTCCGTGTCGCCACCGCCAATCGCTCGGAACGCTGGCTGCACGATCGCAAGACCCCCAAAGACGCACCGCGTGCAGACCTCTCGCCAGTCGGCTGGCACGTGCTGATCTCGCTCCGTCGCGTCGGCGGCGCGGACGACAAACACGCGCTCACGCTGCCCGCTGGACGCCACGGGCAGCGCCGGTAGCGCCATCGACGCGCCGTCAAACGGAGACGCGATGACCTCGCCGCGGGAGCTCACGAGGATCTGCTCCTCCGGCAGCAAGCCGACCAGCGAGAGGATCTGGCACTGCAACAAGTCGACGTTGATGCCCTCGCCGGGCTCGACCGTGGCCTGCACGTAGTGCCTATCACATCCACATTTAGACCACGTCTGAGGGCATCCACATAGCAGACGAATGAAGGCGGGGAAACGCACTCTTGCTGCTCATACACGACGACAACATCCGCCATCTTCCCACCCTCGGCTTCCGCCATGTTTCCGCTTTCGCTGTTCAACTGCAAAAAGGAAAGATCCCTCGCACAACATTCAGCACACCTTCAAGCAACCTGTTCCATCGAACATTCCGCCGGCTTCAAGCTGCGACACAAAAAACCTCGGGCGTTTCTTCTCGTGCTGCGACAGGTGTCCTGGTTCCGCCACCTTCGCGCAACATCCGAAACGCTCCACCGCACACCCACGGCGCGTTGATCGCCATCATCGACGTCACTAGCGCCGCCCATTCTTAGTTTGCGCGCGTCGCCAGTCGCATGCGCGTCTCCCCCGCGTCGTCACGCGCCAGTCCCCTCGTCTAGTTGCTGCCAACTGCCATGCTGCGCCGCTCGCTCGCGCTGGCGCGGCGCCACAGCGTGCCACGGCCCGTGGCAGTATTGCCGTGGCGGCGGCCGTTCTTCTCGTTCGCGAACCCGCTGACGAACCCGGACGCGCTGGTCAAGAGCCACCAGGAGACCAAGGTCGTGCCGTTCTCGCCCGAGGAGATGTACGACGTCGTGGCGGACGTGGACCGGTACCGCGAGTTTTTGCCGTTCTGCGTCGAGTCCAAGGTGCTGCGGCGTCCGAACGAGAACGTCATGGAGGCGTCGCTGCGCATCGGCTTCAAGGTCTTCACGGAGGCGTACACCTCGCGCGTGATCATGAAGCGCCCTGAGAAGATCGTGATCAAGTCGATCGAGTCGCCGACGTTTAAGCGCATTGAAAGGTACCGTGTGGACCAACTCGTTTGGATGAATGGCATCGGTCTAATGTGAACGCGCTGGTGTGGTTGTCTGTAGTGAGTGGGTGTTTCGCCGGCTGCCGAACCCCAACTCGTGCGAGGTGAACTTCCGCGTCACTTTCGAGGTCGCGTCGTTCCTCCACGCGAACGCGATCCAGCTCTTCTTCGACGACGTCGCCGTCACGCAGCTGAACGCGTTTATCGGTCGCGCGGCCAAGCTCCAGAGTCTCAACCGCCGGTACGCTGCGCAGAGCCAGCAGACGTCCGTCCCGCAACAGCAGCAACCACCGCCACAGCGAACTGTCCCCCCAACTGTAAACGGCGCCGCGCCAGTGGCGAAAACACCGACGCGGTCAGCAATGACAGCGACGGCGGCTGCCGTCCACACCCCGCCAGCGATTCCAGTGGAGCTCTTGGACGCACTCTCGCCGGCAGCCCACAAAGCTGCTTCGATTATCCGCGATGATGTTTGGTCGCAAGACTACGAACGATTGCGGCAGACATTTTGCAAGTACGCGATTGACAAGGAGAAGCTGTACTTCGGCGCGTTCGTGAAAGCCTGCCGCGAGCTCGGCTGCGACCACGAAGATCTCCGTCACATTGGAGAGAACTCGGCGCTCGCCGGCGCAATCTTCTCTAGCTTTGAGTACAGTTCGACACCGAAGGATTGGCTTAATCTCGAAGAGTTCACGGTCGGTGTGTACTTGATGACCAAGGGCACTGTCGAGGAGAAAGCCCACACACTGTTCCACATCATCGACAGCGGGGGCGATGGAAAAATTAGTCGCGAAGAGCTGCGTCGCGCCATGGAGAGGCGAATTCGGACAGTGAAGAAGATTTTTCCGAAGCTGCTGAAAGATCAGGTCAAGCTGCAGATGGAGGGATCGAACATGAGCACTCTGGGCGAGCGGGCAGATGAAGCCATGTCTGACGGTCTAGCTGTGATCGAGCGACTAATGGAGGAGATCGAACAAGACATTCCACTTGCGGTCAACCAGATCTTCTTGGAAGCTGACCTCGACCAGGACGATTTCATCACTCAGGACGAGTGGCTCTTTGCGTGGCAACTTCACCCGGAGTTTGTGGAACTCATGACGATAGACGGCATGAAGAAAGTTGCACAGTGGGCTTCTGTTGTAACCACCGAAGAAGAGAGTGACGGCGACGAGAGTGACGGCGAAGGAGGGAAGAAGAGAGACACGCGGTTAACCTATGTCGATTAAACTGCCTCAACGCGGCGGTGCCAGTATATACCCCGAAAAATACATGGATGAAGAACGCATATCCCAAGTCGAGCTTGTGGCTGTGGGTGAAGCGGAATTCGTGGCCCAACCCAAGCTGATCTCTCACGCAAACAATACAGTCTGTATGCTCATTGACCTCATGCAGGTCACTGCGCTCGCGGGTCTGATTTGCTGGATTTATATCCTTCCTCGCGAACTGTTACATCAAACTCCCAAGTGCTGCAACAACAGAGTGGATCAAATCGTTCATTCATTTGGCGCGTGAGGTCCCCTTGGCCGTCCGAAGACGTTTGGAAACCCCAAGCCGTCGAGATGGGAGCCAACGAATCCGAGAGCATCCCACACAGGAAGAGCCATGCGCTCCCGACGAAGCGCCCTCCCTGGATTCCTGTCCGCGTGCTTACCAGACACGCTCTGTCGGATCGGACGCGGCTGCGCTGAAAGGACCTGTCTGACATCCCGTGAGCGTCAGACCTGAATGACTGCAACCGGCAACACTTGAACCTCTTTCAACTCATATTTCGACGTGACCCAATCCGCCGATGGTGGGGAGTGGTCTAGGTACAACCTCTGCCAATTGATACACGGAGCTCGCCGAGAATCTGCCGCAAAGCCAGCTGGATACGAGGAGCTCCGATTTGGGTCAAGAGCTGCAGGCACACCAGCCGCACAGAGTGGCCGTTCCTTCCCGTTACGGGACCCGCAAGCAGCGATGGAGCGAGGGTCTTGGACGTTTGGGTCTTCACTCCGATAGACAGCAAGCCGAAGCCCAGTCCTCAACTTCGTTTCTCCTACTCAAGCAACACGATGGTCTCCAGCGTCTCGTACGCCGCGCTCGCGGCCGCCGCCTTGCTCGCCAGCACCGCGCAGGCCCACCAGACCGTCTACATCCCGGCGCCGACTTTCACGACGACCGACAAGACCACCAAGACCAACCCGATCGCGTTCCTCGAGAACCAGGGCTACAAGCCCAACGAAGACGTCGCGGGCTTCCTCAAGAGCAAAGGCGCCAAGACGCTGCGCCACTTCCTGGACAACAAGGCCAACTACAAGAATGACGCCGCCGGCGCCACGTTCGAGTGCGGCTACACGGACCCGAACGGCGCGCGTCAGCCGATTCCGGCCAACGGCATGATGCGCTCGTCGGGCTTCACGCACGACGGCCCGTGTGAGGTCTGGATCGACAACACGCGCGTGCTCGGCAGCAGCCAGGGCAACTGCCACACCGACATCCCAGGTGCACCGGTGAGCTACAAGATCGACTTCAGCGTGTGCAAGGGCGACTGCCTGATCCGCTGGTACTGGCTCGGTAAGCGCCTCATTGGCAGCAAGTGGTCGTGGCAGGTGTACAAGGAGTGCATCCCAATCCGTGCCAACTCCGCCACGCGAGCGATCGAAGGCTCGGAGGATGCGGACGCTTCGTCGTACGGCAACACGACCGAGCCCACGATTCCGGCGTCAGATGTGCGCTGTAAGGTCAAGAAGTAAGAAAGACAGTCCATACGTATTGCCCGTTAGTGGCCAGATTCTAGTACGTAGTAGTGTCTTGCTTTCATTGGATGTATCGTTTGGTATCCAATATTTCGTCACGTTTGTGTTGATCTCTGGATTTTGACGTCGTCGCGAGATAGTACGCGTCGCCGGCAGTGCGACCGATCATCGACGTGTCCAGGAACCCGATGAATTGCTCGATTCGCCATTGGTCGGACTAAGGGTGTGCTACTTGTCGAGAATCAACGCCATTTCTTTACCATATACTACGTAGTAGATCTCTCGGTGGCTGCGGGAGTGCCAACTACTACCGATAAACGAAAGTTTAGTCGAGGAGGCGTCGACAGCCCTTGGATGGGGTCGAGCTCGCCTCGCCGGCGATCGGCTTCTCCGTCGTTGCTGTCGGGGCCACAGTTGGCTTGGTAGTCGCCGGGGCAGCGCTCGCCGGCTTGGTCGTGGCAGGCGCTGGTGCCTTGGTGGTCGCTGCCGGCTTGGTGGTCACGGGCGCGGGGGTCTTGCTATCTTCATCGTTACCCGTCTCGGCGTCGGGCGCCTCGGTGGTCGCGGCAGGGGCCTTCGTGGTCGTGGCAGGCGCCTTGGTGGTCGGCGCCGGCGTGGCAGCCGAGCCGGCGCCCGAGCCCTTGAGCGGGATGCAGGCCTTATAGATCTGCCACGAGTAGGTCTTACCCATCGGACGGATGCCCAACCAGTACCACTTGAGCATGCAGTTGCCCTTGCACGACGAGTAGTCGATCTTGTCGGTGAACGCGGTCTCCGAGATGTCAAAGTGGCAGTTGTCGCCGTGCTTGACCATCACGTCGTCGATCCAGATCTCGCACGGACCCTCGTGCGTGTACCCGGACGTGCGGAACTCGCCGTTCTTCGGGATGGGTTGCGCCGGCGCCTTCGGGTCCGTGTAGCCGCACTCGACGGTCGCACCGGTGTTGGGCTTGTACGCGCCGGGCTTGTCCATGAACTCGCGGAGCGTCTTGTAGTTGTTGGCCTTGAGGTACGCGTTGAAGTCAGCCGTGGTCTTGTAGCCTTGCTTCTCGAGCTTGGCCTGCGGGCCCCAGTTGGTGCCGCGGTCGGCGACGGTGTACACGACCTCGGGCGAGTACACGCGCTGGTGGGCCGCCACGAGCGAGCTGGGCGTGGTGAGCGCCACGGCGGCCGCGGCCGCGCCAACGAGCGCCGTGAGGGTGCGAGGCAGCATCTTTGGTCCGTGCGTGTGGTTGGTATCGAGGGGGGGGAATCGCAAGTGGCGGCGCCACGCGAGTTGTCTTCGTCAAGGTCTCTCCATTCAGTGCGTTCGGTGGGGCCGCCCGGCCGCGCGTAGAGGAGCCGGAGCTGCTCGGGATCCGCATGGCGGGCGGGATCCACTCGGCTGACTCTCTGCTGCCGGCTGTCGATTGATCACACCCTCTGTAATCGCATACTTTGGACGAGCAGAAAGATGTAAGAAAGGAAAAGAAGTTGAAAGTTACCTGTTTAAAATAATAAATGAACAGGAGGAAACATCTTTCGCGCTCCTCTGCCACTCGAGGTGCCAGCCGTTCTGGGGGAAGAGCTCCTGCTGTCCGCAGAGTATCAGACGACGAGCTACACGTACTGAGACAGCATTGTCTGCGATTGCCCGGTTTTACCGGAACGCCGCAACGGTCACGCGCAGACAAGAGATCGCGCGCAGCTTCGGGTCGTCCAGGCGGCACAGCCGCGGCGTCCCGACCACGCGGTACGCGCCACCGCCGGCGTCGGCGTCCCAGACGACGTCGAACACGGTGATGCGGTAGTTCCAGAGCTTCTCGAGCCACCGCAGTGGCGCCATCGACGTGAGCACGTACCAGTCGTCGTACGAGAGCAGGAACTGGCCGCCGAAAACCACGTACCCGAGCCGACTCATCTCGTACCCGATCAGCACATGCTCGCTCTTGGTCCTCCACGCGTGTGTCGTCTGGTCTTGCTTCTTGGGCATGCCTGGCGTCTCGTGGAAGGACTGGACCAGCATGTGCGAAGATACCAGATCAGTCTGCAGCGGGGCGACTGCTGTAGCCGTCGTACCGGTAAGTGCTGCGTTGCTGTCGCCGGTACAGCTCGCGTATACCGCGGAACGCCCCAGGCCGCCCATGTTGGATGCACGCAACGCCAGGACGCGCTCGATAGCGCAGGGCGCGAACGCGCACAGCTTTTTGCCGCGCGTCTCGGTCATGCTCTCCGCGAACAGCAACGGGACAAGGCTCATCGCGACGAGCGCGAGCTTGATGTAAAAGATTGGTGCGGCGTTGCCATTCAGTCGCATGGCCGCGTCAGTCGTGAGAAAGTCAGAGAGGCGTAGCGCGTCGACCTGGTCGGAGAGAAGAAGCGTCGAAATCCGGTAGTTGAGCCCCAGCCAGCCTGACTCGGCGAGGGGTTGTCGGAAGTAATGAAATGCACACAACGCCAGTAGCGTCGGCCCAAACAGCACGTCGCTGACTCGCCAGTACACCGTTTTCGCGAAGATGTTGATGAGGCTGTAGTAGAAGAGCAAAAGCTCTACAATGGCGGGGTAGATGATATACCAGGCCGAGGAGAACGCGAGTTGTTGGCCTTCAAAGTGGCACCCAGCCGTGAAGAACGCACACAGCGTCAGCTTCAGCCTAGGCAGCAGCGCGATCGGCAGGATATTGAACGTGCGCGAACAGGCGAGCACTCCGATGCCCGTGGTCTGCCATGGCGCCGTACCCACGATGTACCCATAGAACATGGCGCCCAGCGACACCAGCCACCTTGTAAGGATCGCAAAGACTGAGACATTCGCGATGAAGGCTTCAAGCGAATAGACGTTCTTGGTGACCTGCGCTACCTGGCCGTCGTAGAGAAACAACCCGAAGCGCGAGCCGTTGGTCGCGAACACTTGGTCCTCACGATCAATACTAATCGACGTGGAGAGCTGACTTCACCGCTGGGTAACGGTGGTCGTGGTGCAGCGCGTCTGCTGGACCGCCGAGCCACTGCACTCGAACTCCTCTTTCGTGAGCATGTCAAAGCGACGCGACTGAATGCCGTACGGTCCGGCTTTCTGCGTCGTGTGCATGCCCCCGTACCAGCGCTGACCACTGGGTGTGTCGTACCAGCCGTTCCGCCACGTGCCACCGCCAACTCGAAGCCACTCAAGGGTCTTCGTATCACGAACAACCCTCGGCACGCCGTGCAAGACCCCGAAGTCAGCGTTAGGATACTGATAGAATCCATTTAGTCGAAACGCACAGGCCGATCCGTCCCAGGCCGGAATCACATACGCCGTGTGGACGGCGTTGTCCCAGAAGGGGAGGATCAGGATTGGCAACGCTTTCGGAATCTCGCGCGTCGTGCCGCTGGAGACGTCGCCAATGATGCGCAGTACGTCCCGCGTGACGTTGAAGCCGAGCGCCACGCAGCTGTCCTGGATCGCCTCCAGCGTGTAGTCGATGCGGTCGCATGCACGCGTGTACACCTCCGCAGCTTCAGGCTGCAGCGTCATCTCCCCCGTGCGCTTGACCACGCGGAACGCGTTGATGGTCGCGCCTGTCGTGTCGACGACGCGAGCGAGCTTGTTGTCCGCGAGCACCTTGCTGAGCTGCATAGACACGTATGAGCGGCCCTGAGCGAGGCACACAACCGCGCGGTCAGCGTAGGGCTCGTCGTTGAAGCCTCCGAGTGGGTACGGCCCCTCGCGTGGGTCTTTCCCGTAGAACAGCACGTCGACTTTCGTGGACGTGTCCCACACGATGCCCAGAAACTGAGTGCCGACGAGCACCGCCATGAGCAGCCAAATGGCCCAGTTGAAAAACCCCTCAAGACGGGTGAGGCGCGCCATGACGGCAATGTGTGGGCGCCTCAAAGGAATTGACTGTGGAGGTCATGAGTCTTCGTTGAGGCTGTTTGGGGGCGGCACAAGGTGTTAGCGGCGAGTGCGGAAAGCACACACCATGTGCTGCCTATTTACAGTCACCATAGACACAAATGATGATGATGGTGCAGGCCAACCAACAGCACGGGTCACCAAGTGACGGTCGATGGGGGCTCCCGCATTCCAAGTGCGCAACACACCAACTCAAGAATAGAGCCTAGGATCTTGTGACAAGAATATTGTCATGAGCTGGCACTGCATGAACGTTTGTTATGGGCTCTATACCTTTCTTGGCTGGCACGGGTCCGCGCTAAACTTGGATCACTCGACGGGCCTCCTCCATCGAGGAAGGAGCTGACTCGCTGCCAAGAGTGAACTCTGCCGCTGATATGCTCGCGTGTCCCACGAAGCGTCTTTGGTTGACAGCATCAGCATTCACTCAATACGATCGCTATCAGATGAGAGCTGCTGGAAACTCCGAGCCACTGCTTTATTGAATGCGATGGAAGATTGTGGGAGCTGCTCATGCTACCCCCTGGCGGTTCCGTTGTCTCACCACTGATCCCGGCGAACGACCAGAAGTCGTCAGCGCGACGACGCAGCGTTGCACTGACTCAGCGCCGCTAAGCGAACACTCCGACTGCCAGCTGTCTACAAACCTTCACCGAATGCCTGCCAGCAATAGCTCTTGATGGTGCTCAAATCGAGGTGGCCTCCAGGCAACAACCACAGGATGTGCTTCTCGCACATAGCCGGTCCACAGTGGCGTGTTATAAAGCGCCCGCTCGCTCGCCTTGTCTTGGGACACTGTCACCGCTCGGCAAACTGCGATCGCTCCGCCAGGGCAACACGAGATGACACGAGACCACCTTGGGGGTCGACCCGGCATCGTTGACGTCTTACTCTTCACATCCATACACCTCAACATCGTCGCGAGGATTAGCTACCTGCCCATTGGCGACGCGCTGTTCGGGCCGACGCTGTTTGGTGGCGCTGTGCGCACTCCACAACTTCAGACAATCGCTCAAGAAGTCGAGCTGGGTGTTGACGATTTTCTCTCGACCAACTTGACGCGCTGCGGCTCTCCGACTTTCTCACGACCGACGCACACATGCGGCTTAACTGCAACGCCGCGCCGATATTCTACAGCCTGTCGGCTTGAGCCATGCCCTGCTGCTTTTGCGGAGACCGATGCCGATGTGCGCGGCAAAATAACGCATGCGTATGCGACCTGCGATATCGAGCGAATCCTAGCACTCCATGCATCCAACATGGGTGGCCTGGGTCGCACGCCGGCGTACATGGAACGTGGGGGCAACGCCCACGGAACCCTCACGGCAACGACGGCTAAGGCCGGCGCATCAATGCAGGCCGGTCCCTTCCCGTCGCATGCCCTGCTCCAGTCCTTCCAGAAGACACCGAACGACCGCGAAGCGTGCCCATGAAGGAAGACCAGGCGATCCACGCGTGGAGGAACAAGAGCGAGTATGAGCTGATCGGGTACGAGATGAGCCAGCTTGGCTTCGTGGCTTTCGGCGACTAGTTGATGCTCTTGTACTACAGTTTGTTTGAGCTCTAAGCCACCCCCCTGATGTATAAAAGTAGAGGGAGAATTAAATAACATTATGAACCAAACAATCAAATGGTTGAATCAAAAATATGGATCATTACAGGTACATACGGTCTCTTGCGCGGCTTAGAGCTCGAACAAACTGTACGACTAGTGTCGTCGGGTCCGGCGTAGTGGGTACGCGCTCGTCGACGGCGCCGTTGCGTTGGTTGAAACACCCCTGGAACTACCGCATCGCCGTGTTTAACGACGGCGTTGGTGGAAGCGCCGATGGTGACGCTGGTGCTGGAGGTAGCGATGCCTACCGCGGTCGGGACTCCACGACACTCCCGCCTCGACGACCAAATTCTACGCGCGATCTCCTGTGCGTGGCGGTCGCAACGTTCTGGTCGCACCCTTCTCCGTCTAGACAGTACAGCGCAAGTTACCTGAGCTTCTGGCAACCCAGCTGGCGGACAGCTCTCACTCTTCCTCACATACGTTCTCACAGGTCGGCTTGAAGGAGGTTAGTGTGAGTGGCGTCTGATCAGCATCCACGCGAATCTGCTATCAGAGTTTTGGACTAATCGCCGTGGGGTGCAGCCGGGCCACGTCAGGGAGAGAGTCAGCCCCCGTGGCTGCCATTGGCTGTGGCACGGGCAGAGGATCTGGCCATGCGGATCCCGAGCAGCTCTGGCTCCTCTGGTGCTGTACCAGTGGGGCACTTCAGTACATGCACAGCGGGTGGCTCCACCGAGGGTATCGGACGACGAGTGACCCCAACAAGGACAACTCGCCACTCGCTAATTGCACTCGCCGCACGCAAGCTACCTTCAACCTTCAACCAACGGACCCAGGATGTTGCCCCGTCCCTTCACGGCACTCGTTGGCGCGGCCGCGGCCGCCGTGGCGCTCACCACGCCCAGCTCGCTCGTGGCGGCCCACCAGCGCGTGTACTCGCCCGAGGTCGTGTACACCGTCGCCGACCGCGGCACCAACTGGGGCCCGCAGGCCAAGCTCGAGAAGCAAGGCTACAAGACCACGGCTGACTTCAACGCGTACCTCAAGGCCAACAACTACAAGACGCTCCGCGAGTTCATGGACAAGCCCGGCGCGTACAAGCCCAACACCGGTGCGACCGTCGAGTGCGGCTACACGGACCCGAAGGCGCCGGCGCAACCCATCCCGAAGAACGGCGAGTTCCGCACGTCCGGGTACACGCACGAGGGCCCGTGCGAGATCTGGATCGACGACGTGATGGTCAAGCACGGCGACAACTGTCACTACGATATCTCGGATACCGTGTTCAACGACAAGATCGACTACTCGTCGTGCAAGGGCAACTGCATGCTCAAGTGGTACTGGTTGGGCATCCGTCCGATGGGTAAGAAATACTCGTGGCAGATCTACAAGGCCTGCATCCCGCTCAAGGGCTCGGGCGCCGGCTCGGCTGCCACGCCGGCGCCGACCACCAAGGCGCCTGCCACGACCACCAAGGCTCCAGCTACGACCACCAGGGCGCCTGCCGCGACCACCAAGGCGCCTGCTGCCGAGACGGGTAAGGACGACGATAGCAAGACGCCCGTGTCCGTGACCACTAAGCCGGCTGCCATGACCAAGGCGCCGGAGCCTGCCACGACCAAGCCGGCGACATCTGCTCCCAAGCCCGCTGTGGTCCCCGCGACGACGACAAAGAAGCCGACCGCGGGCGAGGCGGGCTCGACCCCGTCCAAGGGATGCCGGCGTCGTCGTGACTAAGCTGCTTTGCGGTACAGTTGTTGGCACTGACGCTACAACGAACACGTCTATAAGGTAAAAACAACAATGTCGGTTTTCAACGAGGCGCACTGGTCAGTTCGATGGTTTATCTCGCGATCTGTGGGTCTGCCACGCAGCACATGCCGTGTGTACGGCGTTGTCCCAGACGCGGAGGATCCGGATTCGCAGTAATCGTGACCTCGCGCGTCGTGTTGGCCGAGATAAATGATACGCAGCATGTCCTGCGTGACGTTGACGATTAACTTGTTGACCACATGGAACGCGGTTTGGATTGTCGTGCACGTCGTTTCAACGAAGCACGTGAGCTTGTCGTCCGCGAGAAAGAACGTTGCTGAGCTGACTAGGCTAGGTACGGCTGAGTGGCCCTGAGCGATGCATACGACTCGCACTCGCGACCTACCTGGGTACCCTGTCGTCACCGCTTGGCAAACCACTATTCGCCATCCCTCGCTCCGCCGGTCGAAACGAGACGTACTGGACGTACTGGGGGGGGCAGTCAACCAAGGATCAAGGAAGACGATCGAATGACCCCAGACACGCGGTCAGGTGAGCTTGCTCCTCCTTCCACAATTCACTCACTACGAGCAACCCGTACCTTGCGCTTGTCGTTCTTCTCTGCGTCCGGAATGCTACACCACCACCGCGACGGATGCCGCCTTGTCGCTCTCTGCTCCACTGGACGCCGGCGCTCATGGTGTCATGGTATTCCCCGCACCGCTGTACACGTCGCAGGGCAAAGACAAGCAGTGGGCGCCAATCGCGTACCCCATCTTCTCGAATTCATCAAGTCCAAAGGTGCCAAGACGCTGCACGACTTCACGAATAACAAGAGCGTCTACCGGGCCGTTTGGAAGTAGGCACTATGCTTCCGGGCAAGGGTGGCCCATCTTCTGGTGGTTCAAGTGCACCAGCCGCCCTCGCAGAACTCGAGGTGATCGGGCTCGAAGAGAACCATGGTCCGTTCACCTACTTCCTATCATCGAACAAAACGCCGACAATCAAAAGCCCACGAACAGTAATATTTTGTACAGTTTTGAACCCGAATAGTCAACCCATACTACTGTTCACTTTGGACGGGGTTATAAGAATATATGAGTAATTTAACCGCTGACGAAACCAAATATTACATTATGTTCTCACAGGTATTGATTATGGAGGCGTTGACTATTCGGGTTCAAAACTGTATTACGCGCCTCGAACGACACATGCCGCCGTGTCTGGGCCCATCGCCCCGCCACTTTGAATGGGGTGACCTCATGACTTCTATCCGGCTATCATGTCATGATAGCCGGATTCATGTCCATCGTGCGACAGTAACTATCCAGTGTCGAATGGATTCAAACCACGGGCTATAAATGGGTGGGGAGTCGGTATTACCGACTCGGTGAACGGTTGCACCTCTCGAGCTCAAGGAAGACAAGTGGGGGCCGTCCCGGGAGACCGTCTTCGAGACCTTAAGGACGGGCTAGAAAGAGCAGTTCAAATCAATGAGTGATGAAGCTGAGTGCATTCAAGCGGCCCCACAGGTGAGTACCAGTACACATATAGTCGGCTTCACCGTGCTCCCACCACGTCTTGGCTCAGCGGCCACCAATCGAGATGAGAGTCTTTGAGTCTCATGTGAGGCCTGCACACTAGGCCATCGAAGCTGCGTCCTGTGTACAGCCACGTCTCCGTGGGTATTCGTTTACGCTCTACGCAGGAGGGGCGGTGGTCTCTCCGAAGCGCCAGGCAATGGGTCATCCTTCCGTGGCTCCATATGCCGTTCGGGTGGCCCGTAATACGAAATATTACTGTCGTCCTCAGTCCAGATGGACAGTCCCAGTCCTACAGGTTCTGCCACGTTTTTCTGCTTTAGAGCACAGTCTATGCTGTCTGCGATCTCGACATCCCCCGCGTGGGGGTCACGTACAGCAGAAGTCCAGCCAATAAAAAGCCACAACGCGACTCTCGGGCGAATCACCACCGAGACTTGGCAAGCCTCCGGCTCTTGGAGCTCATCCCACCGCGACGCCATGTCGCTGCGACCCCCTGGCAGCTCAAACTGCGAGCTGGAAACTCCACGGATCCTGACTAGCAGCGCCAGATGGATGTGACGCCTAGATTGGCGATTGCATCTCGAGTAAGACAAGAGGGGCGGGGCGCCGAGGAGCGGCCGAGACATCCTGGGCAGACCGCATTCCCCAACGTGCCTCGCGTCTCGCACAACTCACCGCCCCTCCTCCAACCAGCAACCCCACGATGCTCTCGTCTGTCCCGACCGTCTCGACGTTGGCCGCTCTCGGCGCCGTCGCGCTGTTCGCCGGCTCGGTCGACGCCCACCAGCGCGTGATCATCCCGGCGCCAACGTTCACGAACGACGACCGCGACGTGAACTGGAGGCCGCTCGCGTATCTCGAGAACCAGGGCGTCAAGGCCGATGCTGACATTCTTGGATACCTCAAGAGCAAGAACGTCAAGAGCCTCCGCGAGTTCATGGACAACAAAGCCAACTTTAAGGTTGAAGCCGCTGGCGCGTCATTCGAGTGCGGCTACACGGACCCGAACGGCGCGCGCCAGCCCGTCCCGGCCAACGGCATGATGCGCTCTACGGGGTATGCGCACGAGGGTCCGTGTGAGATCTGGATCGATGACGTCATGGTCAAGCGCGGTGACAACTGCCACTTCGACATCGGCAGCAAGGCTGTGAGCTACAAGATCGACTTCAGCTCGTGCAAGGGCGATTGCATGCTGCGCTGGTACTGGTTCGGCAACCGTCTGATCGGTAGCAAACGCTCGTGGCAGGTGTACAAGGAGTGCATTCCGATCAAGGGCAGCGGCGGCAGTAGCGCCGGTGGTGGTGGTGCTGGTGGCGCGAAGCCGCCGGCGAAGAACGCGACCAGCGACTCGGTCGGCAAGGACAACGATGGCGTCACCCTTGCTCCCAAGCCGGCGCCAGTTTTGCCGACGCCGTCTTCTCCGAGCGCGGCGAGCAAGTGCAACGTTAAGCGGAGCTAATGCACCTAACCACCTTACACGTTACCGAGCGGACAGTGAGAAGGTACTCTCCACTCTACCGAAGTGTCAGCGTTTTGGGCGGGGTCGCAGAGATATGATCTCTTACTGCACGATCGGTCAGGCAGACACATGTCTGCGTTGCTTCTCCGATCTCCCTCCCGACACGCTGCATTGTCATCGTTGCATAAGATAGCAGAAAATGAAGTTTTTGTGGGCATTTCGCTCTCGAAGAGA
The DNA here is from genome assembly GCA_027475725.1 of Pythium rhizo-oryzae. Lineage (NCBI taxonomy): Eukaryota > Oomycota > Peronosporomycetes > Pythiales > Pythiaceae > Pythium > Pythium rhizo-oryzae. The sequence continues at coordinate 97,819 of JAMFLL010000009.1, forward strand.
CTACTTGTATTTTCGTTCTCTACGAGACAATGATCGAGATGAATCGTCAGTGTTGGGTGGGAACCGCACATGCCACGAAGCACACTAAATCACACGATTGAGTACACTTCAGACGAGAGAGGAGGGAACTCGTACATCCCATTCGATGCATGTCCTTGTAAAACGCTGTATGGGAAGCTGCACACTCCCCCAGGTCACCAGCATCTGTCGTTTGGGGTCCGTAATACGAAATATTACTGTTCGATCGTGGGTCTGCCTCTCTGGATACAATCGGGGTGGATCGCTGTGCCCTTCGAACGCGAGCGCATCGCCTTCCACGTGGGCGTCTGGTACTGGAGAACTCCCAGAAGACGTTTCAGTGAAGCGTGGAGCCTCCGCATCCAGTACGGTACTGTGTCGGCGCTGCCTTCATGTCTCTGCGCGTCGCTATGCGGCTCTTGACATTGTGAACCCCCTCCCCCCGCCTACTCGTGCCACTATCACAGCTGGATCAGGCGAGGACATGCTACTACTGTACTGCCGTGCAAGAGTAGTGGATTCAGACCCGCAGCTGGTATGTGCGCTTGGATTTCTGTTGGGTGTGTCGTACTTGAGAAAAACAAACAGTAAGGTCCTCGATCCCGAAAACCCTTGGAACTTCAAAGTAAGCAGCAAGGAACAAACAACTCCTGGCAGCGAAGCCGCAGCATGGCGTCAAGCAGCCCCATCCGTCAACGCGCACTACATCGGTTTCATCTCGCAGCCGCCTACTGCAGCAATCGCCCGGTTCCGCAGACACTGACAGACACTGTAGTTCTAGGGGGCCAATGTCGGAGACTATCAGATTCACGCGCTCGTTGTCTCACGAGTGTTGCCGAAGCGACGCACACTCCGAGATCCGAAGACTGCCTTTTCGTGCTCCATATGGCGTTCGCGCGGCTCGTAATACGAAATATTACTGTCCCCTGCACCATTAAAGACGGACGATTTCTGTCCTCCCGCAAAAATCTCGATGAAGCCATGCTGCTCTCCGTACAGCACGCTGCTCTACGCGGGCTCACCTTCCGTGGGGGCGTCTGGTCCAGGGAATCCCAGCCGTGCATCAGAACCGATGCGACCTTCGAGACAGTGATACTCTCGCTGAGGCTCTCCTGGAGCCCGCCGGCTCTCGGGCCCATCCCACCACGACGCCAAGTCGCTCTGACCCCAGCGCGGCTCTCAACCCGATGCAAACCTCGTACTGAGGACAAATCGCGTGCACCCAACGTGGATTCCACGTCGTGGAAGTCGCATTGAATCCAGACCACCAGCAGACCAGATGGCTCGGCCACCCCGTAGAGCAATCGCCCCGGTAGAGCTCAAGCACGGCAAGAGCAATGAAGTGCTGAAGAATGGCCGAGACACCACCGGCGGGAGCCTTCCTCCTCCAGCTCACACCATTCTCAAATTCGCCCCGCACCTCGCACATCATACCTCCTGCCCACGGCTCAGTCATGCTCTCGCCGCTCGCCACCGCTACCTCGCTGGCTACGCTCGGCGCCATTCTCGCGGGCTCAGCCGACGCCCACCAGCGCGTCACGATCCCGGCACCTACGTTCACGAACAACGACCGGAACATCAACTGGAACCCGCTAGCGTTTCTCGAGAACCAGGGCGTCAAGGCCGACGCCGACATTCTTGGATACCTCAAGAGCAAGAACGTCAAGAGCCTCCGCGAGTTCATGGACAACAAAGCCAACTACAAGATCGAGGCTCCTGGTGCGTCATTCGAGTGTGGATATACTGACCCGAATGGCGCGCGCCAGCCGATCCCGGCCAACGGCATGATGCGCTCGACCGGGTACACGCACGAGGGTCCGTGTGAGATCTGGATCGATGACGTCATGGTCAAGCACGGTGACAACTGTCACTTTGACATCGGCAGCAAGCCCGTGAGCTACAAGATCGACTTCAGCTCGTGCAAGGGCGATTGCATGCTGCGCTGGTACTGGTTCGGCAACCGCCCGATCGGCGGCAAGCGCTCGTGGCAAGTGTACAAGGCTTGTATCCCGATGAAGGGCTCGGGCGGTGGTGATGGTAGTGGCGCGAAGCCGCCGGCGAAGAACGCGACCAGCGACTCAGTCGGCAAGGACAGCGATGGCATCGCCCTTGCTCCCAAGCCGGCGCCAGTTTTGCCGACGCCGGCTTCCCCGAGCGCCGCGAGCAAGTGTAAAGCCAAGCGCAAGTAATGCACCGTACGGAACGGACAGTCAGAAGGTAGTCTTTGCTTTACTTAGGTTCCAGCGTTTGGGGGGCCGGCCGCAGGGACCTGTTCTATTACTGCACGTTCAGTCAGACTCCCCACCACCGCGCTACCTCGCTCATCATGGAATATTTGTGCATCCACGCGTCGTGGAGAGCATTTTGCTGCAGTGTGTTCGTTTACTTTGATGGGATCGTTCTACGACCACCAACGATTCGTTTGTGGTCTATAGGATTCATGGCACCCTCCTAAAGCCTCTCTAGCGGACCATGCGTCGATTGGGACGCGTACTACAAAATATTTCGTGCTTCGTCCGCTCTCGGTTCAAGGGGGTTGAATTGCTGTGCTCTACGAACGCGAACACGTAGCGCCTTACAAAATATTTCGTGCTTCGTCCGCTCTCGGTTCAAGGGGGTTGAATTGCTGTGCTCTACGAACGCGAACACGTAGCGCCTTCCACGCGGGCGTCTAGTGCAAGAGACCGCCCAGAAGACACTTCAGTGACGTCGAATCGGCGAATTGGCGAATCGCTCCGCGACTCTTGTCGGTGTGACTGTCGCGCCTACTCGTCCGGCTGTCCGCATCAGGTGAGAACATGCTGCTGTCGTGCTTGAGTAGCATGGTATCCAGCGGAGTGGCTTCGGGCCAGCTTGCTACGGGAACTTGAATTTTCGTCGCGTGTATCGGCTCGAGGAAGACAACCAGGTGGCCTCGGATCCCCCAAGAGTCCGTCTTCAAGTACAACTCGCTGGGGACTTGAAAGTGGGCAGCGAGAAGGTGATCACTCCTACTCACAACCACCCGCAGCATTTTGCCAAACAGTCCCATCGGTCAGCGTGCACCAAGTTGGTATCGTCGTGCAGCCACCTACACCAATCGGCCGGCTCAGCTAGCACTCATAGACGCCGTAGTCTGAAAGGCAAAAGTGAGGCCATCACGGTTGGTAAACTAACAGGTTTGCACTCCATGACCGTTTGTTTCCTCGGGGGCGTCGGAGCTCTCACCGAAGCGCCAAACAATCCGAGATCCATACATAGACCATCCTACCGGGCTCCATACGCCGTTCGCGCGGCACGTAATTCGAACTACCGGTACAGTAATACCACCACTCAAGACGGGTGGCAGCAGTCCTCGTTCTCCGTGACTGGGGTCACACTGCTCTGCATACAGAGTAGAGTACAGTACCTGCTCTCGACTCTACGTGGTCTCCCGTTCCTTCCGCGTGGGCGTCTGGTCCAGCAGAAGCCCAGCCGCGCAAAAGGACACAACGCGACTCTGGACGAGTCTTCAGCGAAGAGACCACCGGCTCTCGGCGCCCATCCCACCACGACGCCAAGCCGATGTGACCCCTTGCCAGCTCTATATCCCGAAACTAAGTCCAAAGTGAGGACCAACTATGTACCCATCTGTGGAATCGCATGGAATCCGGACCAGCCAGCGTGCCAGCTGGATCTGCACACGCTGGAAGGCGGTTAGTTGCCCCGGTCGAGCTCAAGCACGACAAGAGCAAGGAGACGCTGAGGAGTGGCCAAGGCACCGGCGGGGAGAGCCTTCGTGTTCCCACCCACCGCATCCCCCAATTTGCCTCGCGCCTCGCACAACACACCGCCCTACCTCCTTCCACCAGCCCCGCCATGCTCTCCACCCTCCCGACCGTGTCGACGTTGGCCACACTCGGCGCCGTCGCGCTGCTCGCCGGCTCGGCCGACGCCCACCAGCGCGTCACGATCCCGGCTCCAACCTACACGAACGACGACCGCGGCGTCAACTGGAGCCCGCTCGCGAACCTCGAGAACCAGGGTGTCAAGACCAACGCCGACATCCTCGGGTACCTCAAGAGCAAGAACGTCAAGAGCCTCCGCGAGTTCATGGACAACAAAGCCAACTACAAGATCGAGGCCGCTGGCGCGTCATTCGAGTGCGGCTACACGGACCCGAACGGCGCGCGCCAGCCGATCCCGGCCAACGGCATGATGCGCTCGTCCGGGTACACGCACGAGGGTCCGTGCGAGATCTGGATCGACGATGTCATGGTCAAGCACGGTGACAACTGTCACTTTGACATTGGTAGCACGTCCGTGAGCTACAAGATCGACTTCAGCTCGTGCAAGGGCGATTGCATGCTGCGCTGGTACTGGTTCGGCAACCGCCCGATCGGCAGCAAGTACTCGTGGCAAGTATACAAGGCCTGTATCCCGATCAAGGGCAGCGGCGGCAGCAGCACGAGCAGTGGTGGCCGTGGCACGACGAACAAGACCAGCGACGGGGTCGCCGGCGAGGCCAGCGAGAAGCCCGCTGCGACGTCGCCGACGCCGGTGACTCAGCTGCCTGTGACGCCCAAGCCGTCGCCTAAGCCTGCGCCGGCCACGCCGTCGACTACGCCGGCTGCCGCCGCCGGAGCGGGATCCGCCAGCAGCAAGTGTAAGGCCAAGCGCGCGTAGACACCCACGCCACCTTGTGTGTGTGTGTACTGTGTGACAGTCCAGTAACATCCTCGGTCTCAAGAAGCCCGCCTGGGTGGCATACCCAGGCGCTTCGATCCTTTATGAACCGATTCAATAACAGTGACGTACAGTATCTTTTGGCTTGGTGAGTCGTCTCCGTCTCGCGTAATGGTCTCTTCTCTGGCTCAGGATGGGATCCACCCAGGCGACTTGACAGGACTAGCGGATGCATCCCATCGTTCCATGACCGCGGCTGGCGGGAGATCCTTCGCCCGTAGCACAATTAATAGCACCCTTCGCTTTCACCGTCCGTGAAAACGAGAAGACCAGGGCGTCGGATCGATCGTCGTGGCGACGGTAATAACGCGTCCGCTTGTCTATCGGAGGTTGCTCCTGCCGGAAACTTGACCGGATCACCAGACTCCCGCTCCCAAAACAGCCGATACTGTTGCCGGCCGCTGCGTTGACCCCGCCCGCTTGAATGCTGGATACCGGTGGCCTTGATCGCTTTGAGCAGCTCCCACACAACTCACGGCTTGGAATTTTGATCTTTCCACCACTCGTCGAAACAACAAGCAGCGTGGGGGCGGGGTACATTGCAGCCTCACTACTAGCACACGTGCGCGCGTGGGATCGTTGCACATCTCGGGGCACAGACGTCTGTCCTTTTCCATCAATTTCCCCCGGACGACGCAAGTGTCTCAAGCCTCCATGCCACGAGCCTCGTGGCGAGGGCTGGAAGGGCGGAGAGTCACGCCCTGGATGAGTCCGCGAGGCGAGGATACATTCGCAGTGCCATCCCGCTGGTTGACTGACTGTCGGCGCCCAGGGAGACAGGCAGGATGGTCATCAATGTCGTAAACCTCCATCATCCTATATCGTGGGAGAAACAAATGCATCCTTATAAAGCTTCACTATCACGAAAAGCCTGTAACATTCGATATCGACCAGATCGCCAGAAAGTGCCGCCATTCCGGCTGGTGAGCTTGTCGCCATCGGTTCCGACTCTTTCGGTGAAGAGTGAAGAGCTACAAATCCAGATGCGGAACCGGATGCCCCCAAACGAGATGGCCGTCCTCTCCCTCCCTCCATGGGACTCGGGCCCCGGAGAAACGTCCGACGCCGCCACCAGTCCGGAATTTCTCCTCTTGTCTCTCCTCCCTCTTTAATCCATCGCCATGGTCTCCAGCGTCTCGTACGCCGCGCTCGCGGCCGCCGCCGTGCTCGCCAGCACCGCGCAGGCCCACCAGACCGTCTACATCCCGGCGCCGACCTTCACGACGACCGACAAGACCACCAAGACCAACCCGATCGCGTTCCTCGAGAACCAGGGCTACAAGCCCAACGAGGACGTCAATGGCTTCCTCAAGGAGAAGGGCGCCAAGACGCTCCGTGAGTTCCTCGACAACAAGGCCAACTACAAGAACGACGCCGCCGGCGCCACGTTCGAGTGCGGCTACACGGACCCGAACGGCGCGCGTCAGCCGATCCCGGCCAACGGCATGATGCGGTCGTCGGGCTTCACGCACGAGGGCCCGTGCGAGGTCTGGATCGACAACACGCGCGTGCTCGGTAGCACCTCGGGCAACTGCAACAAGGACGTGCCTGGCGCGCCGGTGAGCTACAAAATCGACTTCAGCGTGTGCAAGGGCGACTGCCTGATCCGCTGGTACTGGCTGGCCAAGCGCCTCATTGGCAAGAAGTGGTCGTGGCAGGTGTACAAGGAGTGCATCCCGATCCGCGGCGGAGCTGCGCGCTCGATCGAGGACTCGGAGGACCCGGACTCGCACTCGTACCGCATGTACTCTAACGAGACCGAATCGGAGGACGCGACGGATGCGTATCGTGGTTACGAGGGCGTCGACGGTGAGGAGATCCTCCCCACCACGGGCCTCGCGGACGAGGGCGTGGATGGTGAGGAGATCCTCCCGGCCAAGGGCCTCGATGAGGATGTCCGCGGCTACGAGGGTGTGGACGGTGAGGAGATCCTCCCGGCCAAGGGCCTTGACGACGATGAGGCTTCCACCGACTCGGTCCGCGGGTACGAGGGCGTGGACGGCGAGGAGATCCTGCCCACCAAGGGCCTCGAGGACGACGCGGACACGCAGTCGGTCGGCATGATCGAGAACGACAAGGAGGACACCGAGTCGGTTCGCTACTACGAGAACGACGAGGAGCCCACCGAGTCGGAGCGCTACTACGAGGACGAGGGACTCCAGTCGATCCCGATCGACGAGTACGAGGCGAAGGAGGAGACCCCGGCTTACGACTAAGCGTTTCGTCTTCTCAACATTGAACGGTGGCCTCCGCGTCACCGCCGTGATACTGTCTATCTCTCTCGTAATGAATATTGTGGCTGAGTCTACTACACCATACAAGTTACGCTTTTTATCGTACACAGGTCCTAGCACTGTAGTTCAACGTGATCCTGTCCGAGGGAGACCGCCACTAATCCTCTCTCCAGGGCCCCACAACCTCAAACTTGAGCGCGAGCGGCATGCGGTCCGTGGTCGTCATACGCATGCGCAGCTTGGTCAAAAACTTGAGCTCCACGCGCTCAGCGGCAGCCGCCGGCGAAGCGACCGACGTCGGCGCCGCCTCCACGGGCATGCTCGTTCCGTCTTCCGTCTTGGCGTCCTGGCTCTCCGCCTTCTTTGCCTTGTTCCGATTCCGCTTGGCCTTGGTCGAGTTGAACTCAAGCGACAGCGTCGACGTCTTCTCCTGCCACGACCATCGCACTCCACCAAGGTCCTTGACCTCAATGCGCTGCTCGAGACCCAGCTCCGAGACGTAAACCGTGAAGCTGCGAGAGCCCGTACTGACCACCACACCCGTCGTTTCGACCGTGCCGTTGTGCTTGACAAAGGCGCAAAGGAAGATCTGGTCGCACTCCCGCTCAGCATTCTTGGCCGTCATCTTCTTCTCATTGCAGTTCTGTGCCACGCTCTGGAGCTCGTCCATTTGCGTCGTGAGCTCATCGCCGGCCTCATCAACGCGCGCGGCGACAGTCTCCGGGTCGACGATGCTTTCTTGCAAGAGCCGATGCACGACCACGTCCGCGTACCGACGAATCGGTGACGTGAAGTGCGTGTAGTACGGGATGTTGAGCGCGTAGTGGCGCCACGCGTCCTCATACCCAGCGTTGCCCGCCACCAAGTACTCGGCCGGCTTCATGGGCTTGGTGATCATGTTCTGCACGACGCCGTACACGTAGTCGCCGCGCAGTTCGCGTACATTCGACAACGAGTCGGTCAGCTTTCGGGGAGAGGAACCGTCAATCTCGATCGTGTTCTCGCTCAGAATCGACAGCGTGTTCTCCAGCGCCGTCTCGTTGGGCTCCGGGTGGCGACGGATGAACGCGAGCGGGCCCTGCGCCTGCAGCAGCTTTTGCGCCACGAGGTAGTTCGCGAGCAGCATGTACTCCTCCACGAGTCGGTTACTGTCTTTGATCTGGTAGGTCCCATACGCCGTCGGATTGCCCATTGCGTCCAGGTTGAACGTCAGCTTGATGTCTTGAAGCGTCACAGCACCCGTATCGAAGCGGGTGGCGCGACGGTTCTTGGCCACCTTCCACAGAAATTGGACAGCCTGGATCACCGACGCGGGCGTAATCTCGGCGTTGTCTCCTTCGACGGGGCGACGTTCCGGTTCCCACTCGTCCAGATTGTCCGGAGTAACGGCGCCGTCAAGCATGCGCTGTGCCGTGCCGTAGTCCAGTTTGCAGCAAGAGCGGATGATCGATTTACCGAACCACGGCACGCAGTCCTCCACGAGGCTTCCGTCACTGTGCATCTGCCAGACGACCGAGAACGCCAAACGGTCAACCTGCGGCTGCAGCGAGCATAGCCGCTCGCAAAGGATGCGCGGGAGCATGGGCAGCACGCGATTTGCGAGGTACACGCTGGTCGCGCGCTGCTGCGCCTCGACGTCCAACATGCATCCCTTGTCGATAAAGTGAGTGACGTCGGCGATGTGGACGCCAACCTCAAAGAGCGTCTCCTCCGCATTCAGCGCTCGGATGTGAAGCGCGTCATCCAAGTCGCGCGCATTGTACGGGTCAATGCTGAAAATCTGGTGCTTCCGGAAGTCGCGGCGTCTGGCAATCTCGTCATCAGGGATCGTCCACTTCTCGCCCGCGGTGCCGTACTTGTCGTCGAGCTCCGCGATGATCTCATGGCGAAAGTCGTTCGTGTGCTGCATGAGACCGTGCTTCATCAAGATCGCCGAGATACCCGACTCGATCCCCGAGTACTCGCCGAGCGTCTTGACGAACTCGCCCACGGGCGACTCGTGGCTCGCCGACCACTTAGTGATGCGGCAAAAGCACATCATCTGCTGTGAGTAGGTAAGTGGGTTCTTGACAAAAGCGTCCGGGAGCTGGAGCCGCGGGATGCGAATGCGTCGCGGGAGGCGCTGGTCTTGCGCGTTGAAGTACGCATAGTCATCGTTTGGGGTCAGCGGCGCATCCACGTCCGTGATATTGGATTTGGGCTCCAACGAACCGACAAAGCCCTGTGCATTGCCCGCGGCGATGATAAACACCACTTTCGCCGTCGGGCGGCTCTTAAGTTGCTGACTCCGCTCGGCGATGCTCAACGCACTGTGGATAGCTGGCCGTTTCGTGGAAGTTTCGCCACTACCCGTGGTCTTCCGCTCCGGCAAAAAGCACCGCGAGGCCTCCAGTGTAGGCCGCCACAGCGCGTTAAGCGCGACTTGGCGGTCGGCAGCTTTCGCCTCTTCAACGTCACCACTTGGGAGCGGGCCATGCTGCTTGAGAACGAGCTTGCCCTCGGTCTTGTCGCTTTCCTTGGTCGTGTCTTTCAGCGGCTTCCACTTGTCCTCGTCAAGCAGCTTGATTGCGACGAGATCACCGTCCATGGCGCGGTTGCGATCCTTGGTACCGTCGATCAAGATGTCCATAGGGATGCCGTCCACCGTGATGAACGCGCGCAGTCGGTACTGCGGGTTGATGCGGATCTTTCCCTGGTACAGCTCGCCGCGCTCGATCGCCGCCATCACGGTGGCACGGTCGCTGTAGTCCTCGTAAAAGTTCTCGCGCGAATGAACAGCCTTGCCTTCGAGTTCCGGCTTGGTGCGAAGCTTCTTGTCTTTCTTGGCGAACGCAGCCCCTGCCTCGTCAGACGCCTCATTGGCCATAGCTTTACCCTTCTTCTCACCCGGCTGCTTCGCTGACGTAGCCACGGCTGCTCCACCATTGTTCGACTTATCCTCCTTCTTTGAATTCTTCTTTTTCTTGCCTCCGTCGACCGGCTCAAGACCGTCGGACTTTGTCTGGTCTGAGAACTTCTTCTTGTCTTTCTTCGCGTTTTTCACCCCTTCGGCACCTGTGGCGCTTGAAGACGGCGCAGCGTCATGTGCCTGCTGCTTGGGTTTATTCTTCTGCTTCTTCGCGCCGGGCAAGCTCATGCTGTCGACCAGCTCGGGCACTTCGTGGATCTCCACCGAATCATACTCCGCATCCAGGTCCGCGAACTCTTCCGTTTGCTTGGCCACCTTGTTCTTCTTTGGTTTTTTCTTCTTGTTCTCCTTGACCGAGATCGCAATGGTCTGCCCACTCTCCAGCACGCCCACTTCGTTCTCGAGCTGCACGATCTCTAGCACTTCGCCCTCGGTGACCACCACCGACACGCGGTCTTTCTTCGGCTTCTTGTTCTTTTTCTTCGGCCCAGCCGCGGCCTCCTTCCGCACCGCTACCACCGCTGCCGTCTCTTTCTTGCGCTGTTTCGCGGTCTTATTCTTCTGGCTCGTGGCCGCCGCACCTGCGATGGCCTCGCGCTGGAACGCAACGTCGTCCGCGTCCACGACCATCGTGCCGGCGAACGCCTCGAGCGCCGCGGTCTCCACGACGCCGTCGATCTCCTCCTCCAGGCGCTCGTAGTCCGACTCGGTGATCTCCTCCGCGTGCACCGCCACAAACGCAGCGTCCTCGTCCTCCTCCTCGTCACCGTCTTCGTCCTCCGAGTTCCACGCCATCACCACGCGCGTGGACGCTCCGCGGCCTCGTCCTCGGCCTCTGCCGGCCGCTCCGCGCCCGCCGCGTGCCCCGCGGGAGCCGCCGCCTCTGGACTGTGGACGCTTCGCCGTCGCGCCGCCTCTGCCGCCGCCTTTCTTGCGCGTCGCCTCCATCTCCGCTGACCGTGGGTGGTTCGTACAGGGCGATTTCGCTTGTGATCTTTCTCGAGCTCATTTGGAGGCAAAGACCATCACTCACCACTGCCCTGTTTCAGGCGCAATCACTTGTGGGAATAACCCAGAGCGAGGCGTATCCGGAGGCTACGCATCCTAAAGTAGCCTAATCTAGGACCACAAAGAACGTGACGAGAATGTGACAGGTTACTACATTAGGTTAGGTTACTTCGTCGCGTTTTCAACTTGGAGCTGGTGGCTCGGGCTCATTTGGATCAGTAGCTGGCGGGCGGCGCGCCTGTGGACGGAGCCGCCGCGGACGCCGGGAACATCTCGCTGAACTCGGCCATGAGCACGTCGTGCAGGTCGCCGCCGCCAGTGCTGGAGTGGTGGTGGTGGTGGGGATGGGGATGGTGCGCGTTGTTGGCCGCGTGCGCGTGCCCCTCATGGAACGGAGGAGGCGCGGTCTCGTACGACGGTGGCATCAGGAACGCTGCGTCGGCTGTGAGCATGTCCTGGTAGCCCGCAGGCATTCCGTGGGCGGCGTGGTGGCCCTGGAAGCTCGATGCTGTCGGCGGGGGCGCATGCTGCTGGGCGTGGAGCAGCCCGCGGAGGTGATTGATCACCGCTTGCTGCTGCTGGTTCTCGTGCCAGAGCTGCTCGACCGTGGCCTCGAGCTCCTCGACCTGCTTCTGAGTGCGCTCGCGCGCGCGCGCAGCGGCGATACGGTTCTTGAGCTTCTTGAGCTCGGCCTTGCTGAGGTTACCCGCCTGGTCCGGTGGCAGCTCGATCGCGATGCGCTTGCGGCGACGGCGCACGGCAGCAACAGCAGCGCTCCCAGACGCTGCAGACGCCTCAGCCCCCGGAGCACCGTCTGAGCGCGGGCTCGCGTCGCCGTCGACCGAGTACTGGTGGTCGCTCGAATGCGGCGATGCCGGCGGCGACTGGAAGTCGAGATTGTTCATGGTCTTCGCCGCTGATGCGCAGATTGGAGAATGGGACGTGTCTCCCCGCGTCGCGGTGCGGCGGAGGCGCGTTTGCGGTCGGATGAGTGCGACAGACGAGGGCGACGACGCCGGGGACACAGAGGACGCCTTCTTGCCGCTGTGACGGAGGCGTGAGGAGCGCATGGGGGGGTCCTGTTGATCTCTGGGTATTGGGTGCGCGCGGGCAGATACTGGACAGATCGTGACGGGGACGGGAGCAGGCAGACTTGTCGTTAGTCGTTCCGGGCGGTCAAAATTTCGCGAATGCAGCGAACTTGTGGGCGTGCAGCGCTCGGAACCCATCGGCGCCCGTGCGGCGGACGCTTGAATTGGGCCGCCGCCCACAAATCGATCATCACTCTGTAGAAAGGCCACCTTGCTGTACCATCACTCGATCATCATGGCCCGGTGTTGTAACGTGAGGCGGATGAGATGGCGGGCACGGGGCGCTCTAATTGAGACCTTGGACGCGCTCACTCCGAGTCTCGGTCCGCCGGTCACCGTAACGTGATGACACACGACGGGAAACCTGAACGGGAGAAGAACACTGATGTCCGTCCGGGAAGGAAAGCTGAGTCAACCCCGCCGAAGATTCTTTTGGGGCGAGCCCCAGGCACGATTTGCGCTGCCGTCCACTCCAGAGGCGTTCGTAGCAATTCATATAAATGCGTGCAGCCTTTGCTTAGGACTGTCGCTTCTCGGAGAGGGAGCAAGAGATTTCGCATTAGGCAGATCGAAATGAAATGGCCACGCCCATTTGCGGATCCGCGGTCCATGCGGTCCTCCAGCACCAGACCCAGCCATACGTTCTGGGTGCGCGGCGGATGGTCGAGGCCGACCAGAGGGCGACCCGCTACTGAAACCCCGCGTGCAGTTGGCCTGGCCGTGTTGCGGTCCATGATGACCGGCGCGAGCCGATCACGCGCGACCGCTGTCGCCACGCGCGTTCTTACAGTGGCACGACCAAGACCTCACAAAAACAAGTGCATGAACAGAGCCCTCGCCGCCACGGGCGAGAGACGTGTAGTGTCGTGTGGCGCACCGCGCACTGTTTCAACGATATCTCACATTTCGGTCACCCACAACCCACAAGCCCTTGGCGACTTAGTGTCAAGTGGCATGACGACCCGGGTCCTGTCACTGTTCTGGTCGCGTCAACCGTCGCTTGCGGTCTCCGTCCGAGGGCTGCATGGGTGGGCGAGCCCCTTATTCGACTCGAAAATGGGTGCGTTGGACACTTGAGCACGCAGGCTGAAGATCTCTGGATGATTTCTCGCATAAATCTGATTTCCCCGTCGTCGCGGCAGTCCGACAGTGCCCAAAGCGGACCTTCAAGTGATCGAGACGGGGAGGAGACCCGAGATTCCTTAGCCCGAGAGAGGGACCGCACAGCGTTTATGCACGATTACAGCCATCGGCACGCCTCCCATCCCCTCGTCTTGTGCGTGCGATCCTGAATTCCGGTCCGCCGTCAGACCCTGAGCTCAGGGTCACCCTGAGCTCGAAGTCGGGCCGTCCTCTCCGAGAGCAAGACGTTGCTTGCAGCGGTTGATTTTCACGCACCCACAATCCACGCTTCAAGGTTCCGATTAGATTGCCAAGGATGGACGCGCAGGTTTTGCATCGGGCCTGCCCAAACCCATCCAGGGTTCCCTTGGACACGGTCCGAATCGGAGTCCGATCGCGCTAACGCTAGCCAACGGCGGCGGTCGGGTTCTGGACCTGCAGCTTCGTGACCAGGACGCTCTCCGTAGTCTCGATAGCCCGCTTGCGTTCGAAGTGCAAACACGCACACGCGTGAGAATCGACACCGCGGTCGCTGTCAATGGATAGAGACGGCCGTGCTCACCTGGTGCTGCTGGATGAGGTCTTTCAGCGCGTCGATCGAGAGACCGTCGAGCGTTTTACCGCAGAGATGGTCCGTTCTGTTGCATCCGAGTCCCAAATGAGCACCACCATCCTGTCTCAACTAGGAGCAGCCCACCATCGTACCGCATTTCGAGCTGATCGATGGCACTGTGGGCGTCGACGAGTCGGCGTCGCAGCGAGAGGTGCGACGACATGCCCATACTGCATTGCTGGACACACAAATGTTCAACTCAAATGTGAGAAGAGACTCGCTAGAAGTATGAGGGGAGGCATTCGAGCGTGACCGTACAATACACACACACAGCCAGCCGAAGCTGAGAAACACTGCATTTGCGATCGCGCTTTGCTGGTGCCGATGCAAAGCGGATAACGCGCCCGGCTGGGTTGTGGGGTGGTCACACCAGTTCGGGTCTCGTGCAAACGCTGTTGCGAGCCGCAGTGTGGACGACGATGCGATGAGGAGCACGAGCAGTGCCGTCGCGGTGAACGCGAACGCGCCAAGCAACTGGGAAGCTTTTGTCAGCATGACACATTCCCAGCGATATGGAGTTGAGAATGGAAACGTACGAGCCGCATGGAGTGTACGCGGAAGCGCTCGAGACGAGGGTCTTCATTCGCGAGCAGCTTTTGCAAACGGAACCGACTGATCTTGCGCATGAGCCCTAGCAGACTGAGAGTGCGAAAGACAGGTTAAGGGTACTTTGCTTTCCCGTGAGTACATGGCCCTCTCTCAGGAAAGTCGACAAAGAAGGATATTTGAAGAGCAGGAAGAAGAGCTGCCGCGTGCGGTCGGCCACGCCACTGTAGGTGCAGACAAAGCGCATACGAGTGGTCTCGTCGTGGAGGAACTGGTCTCGCGTGGCCCCCCAGTTGAACGCGTCCATCCAGCTGAGGCCGACGACGATCCCGTGGCCCAAAATGCCAAACGCGGCGTCCACGTCCTGGAATGTCTTCCACTGGATAGCACCGCAGGGAAGGGAAACACGTTCGCCCCCATCGCTGTCACTGTCGCTACCCGGATGCGCATTGTGACGTCTGCGATGACCGAGCCGACGAAGCGACGATGCGCTACGCGATAGAGTGCTGCTCTTGCCTGCCTGTCGCTGTCGAACGCGGAAAAACTCGCCGCTGACCTCATTCTCGACATAGACTGTTGTGATACCATCACGTTGCATGGTGTCATGACCATAAAAGCTGGATGTCAGCGCAGCCGTTCCGCCTTCATAGTAATTATCGTCTTCGTCAATGTCGAGCGCCCGCATTTGCAGGATGAGTTCCTGAGTGAGCCCTCTGCGCATTTCTCTGTCCTCGCCCTCAGCTTCTGGGTCGGTCTGGACAAGTCGTTGGGTCACTGCGTCGCTACCTTCGCCCAGTGTGGACAGCTTCGGCTTCTTCGGGCGTGAAACCTTCCGACCTCTCTTCTCCTTCTCATCCTTGACCTTTTTCTTTGTCTTCTCCTTGCGCCGCGGCTCGCGCGCTCCTTCACTTGCTGGCGAATTCATCGTACGTCCAACGTTTCCAGGCCTAGAGCAAGAGATTTGATCGAATATGAACCGCCGCGACCCTTCACGCTTCAGATCGGTCTCACTTGCAACCTCACCGCCCACTCAGCAACCCAGCATGCGCGACGCCGCGACTTGCTTCGACTTCCCGCTGCTCAAAGACGATGTCACGGGGATCATCCAGGACGCCGTGCTGAGCACACTCGAGGGGAATGTGTACGACCACAACAAAGTGAACGCCTGGGTGAACACCATGACCAGCGCGTGCGTGGAAGACCTGCGCAAGTTGTGCCCCGTGAGTAGCATCTCCGCGGCGTGGCGCCAATGTAGTGAGCCAAATGGCAAGGCGGAGGAATACTCACCTGTGGAGCATTGCCGCAGAACTTCAAATACGTGGTGCTGTGTGTGGTTCGCCAGCGCAAAGGCGGAGGGCTTGATGTATCGAGCACGGCGTACTGGGATGAGAAGACGGACGGTGAGGGCGTGTTTTGGTGGGGATCCAATCAGGTTAGTGACCCTGACGAGGCAACTGATGAGATGTAGGCGCATGCACGGTGTCTTGGGAGAACGCAACGATCTCAGCGATGCTGTCAGTCTACGGGATGGCACTCTGAATCCACACACGGCATACAACCACTAAAAGCAAGACACTCAAATTCATACAGTGAATGTAATATGCGTTTGGTCCCGCTAAGCACCAGCGTTCCCTTAAGCTGTGGCTACAGCGACACCCTCCGGCTCCGTTTGGGCGGCATTCGAGTTCACGACGGCCTCGCGCGCGTCAATTTTGAGGGGGTCGATCGCCACGAGCCATGCGCGAAGTTCCGCCTGAGTCGAAGCCTGGAGAGACCAGACGACGCACTTGCCCCCAGTGAGACTGACGAGTTGAAAGCAGAATGGGAAGGCCCCGCCTGGTGTGTCTGGCTTACTCCCGCGGCGCGACACGATACCAGGTAGACTCGGGCGACGCGACGTCGAGGAGGATGCCGATGATGACGGGACGACCAACTGGCAGCGCACGACATCCAAAACCCCGATCTGCTCCTTGCGGGCAAGGCTCTTGTAAGCGTACAGAAACGGCCGCTTGAGTACAAACCATCGCCGCTCCCAGCTGAGACGATTCGTGAGTGAGTTCCGTGCCCACGAGAGAGGGTTTGACCCTCCTGAGGTCGCGCCCGACGGCGAACTGGGCGACACAATCGCTGCGACTGCTGATTCGTCGAGCTGAATTGATGTCGAGAACATGAGGAACCCACACATTTCTCCACCGCTGCTCGTGGTTGCATCTCCCGCGAGTGAGGATGGCTCGGACACAAAGTGGGTGACGTGCTCGGTCCCGGATGCCAGACTATCCGTTTGGCTCGAACCAGGTGGAGCAGTGACATCTCCCGTCTCGATGGCGATGAAGACCTCTTTACTTGCCTTGTGACGAAGGTAGATCGCACCGTCGTCAAGAAGAAGGACCTTGATAACCGGTGGCGAAATGGCGGACTCGTCGGCCACGTCGGGGATTGCAAAAAGGTTCTCGAAACATTCTTGAGCACGCTCCAGTGTAAGTGGGTACTCATCCGAGATCCGCGAGCACAGATATTTGACGAGGATCTCCTGGCGTACTCGCTCCAACGCAAAGCACAGCTCAAGACGACGTAAGCCGTTGATATGCGCATTGATCGCGGCGACGACCGCAGGAGGCTCCAAAACCGCACCTTCTTCATCGGGATTGTGCTCATCACTCTCGATATGCGCGTCATGTGGTTCGTAGTCGTGGTCTCGGGGATGCTGAGTCACGTCAATACTGTACCACGTGCCCAAGCGGTAGTTCCTGCTGTAGCTCTCGCGGGCCCACCAGGCAGTCCGTGAACTTTCCCATTCTCGCGCAAGACGCTGGGAGGACGAAATGTCCGTAGTACTTAACTTGGTGACGACACTCTTTGAGATGATGATCGGAACGTCCGATAGTGTCGTTTTGAAGGCAACAGCAAACCGGAACACACTGCGGGAGTCTTCACCATCTTCCACCTCACTGGACTCGACACTCTCGGAAGGATTGCGCTCCCACCGCAAGGAGACGATGAGAGAGCGACTTGCCACGTCGAGCTCTGCAGCCGATCTCGGGAACAAGCGAAGCCACTCTTTGAAGGTTGGAAGCTCGTCAACCTCAGTAGTGGCTGCACTTCGAGCTGTATTCACGCCATTTGTCGCTGGTGGCAACAAAAGCGATTGCGCAGATTTACCATCCCTAATGGCAAGGTTAGAAGCCCCACGCGTAGAGAACGCAGGGCTGAGTCGTGCGATTGAGAATTCTTGAAGTACGAGCGGGCCATGGTCAGCTTGTGTGATGCGGAGACTGACCCGGCGAGGCTGATTGATATGGAGACGTAACGTTCCATCGCTTTTGACAGCAACGGGGCGGAAGAATCCGTCGGTATCTCGCTCTTCGATATCAACGGAGACGAACAGCTCAATTTTGTGGGGCTTGGGCAGCGTAGGGGCAGCTGGTAGCCGCGACGAACACATTTCGCCGTATCCCCACATCTCCACACCGAGAAACTCTTCGCATGGAGGGCCATTCACAGTCACTGGTACAGTCACGTACGTGACGTGGTTGAACACACATGCTGATGGCATATCTGTAGATGCGTCTCGCGCAAGGATCTTGGACGTTGATTCGACGACACCGGCCACTGGCGTTCCATCGTCTGTTGCTCCCCGTTGCGAACTCCATTTCTTGAGCGTCAGGGAGAGCTGCTCCGGAACACTTGCCGAACTCAGAAACTCCACGCGTTCGATCGTCACTTTGAGCCGGGTAGACACCACCCTATTTGACTGATAGTTGAGGCCTTTGTTAGTGGCGGCGGTCTGGGAGCTGCGTGGCGATAGGAAGGATATTCCACGCTTCAACATACTGCCGCCACTCACCTCAGTATCCCCGCGGTCCGAAGTAGCCGCAGCCGATTCACCAGCCATGCTCTGCAGTTGGCAAAGCATTCGAGCGATTTGTCGCCCAGATGTATCATACGCTGCCACGTTGAGGATTACTTCGCGAAGTGCCTGTGGGTCTTTTTCAAGGCACAATCCGCTAAAGTAAATCCGCATATGGCCGAGTAGACGGACGCTTAACGACTGCGGTGGAAGTGATAGCGGTACAGCGGTTGAGGTGACATGTGGGTGTGCAGTCGTATCAAGTGTTGTCGAGTATCGTCCGTCTAGCGACATGGATGCTGGAATCATTCGTGTCTGGCTCGATCTTGAGTCGTCATTCATGCTTGCCTCGCTCTCCGACAGTCTGTTTACATGGTCAGCATTTCGAGCCGCGCTGACTTTCCGACTAGAACTCGTTTGATCATCGACGAGCTCTTCATCCTCTTCTTCGGGGACCGATTCGATTGCAATTGACTCGGCTGGCATGAGCTCGAACGAAGTCGCAAATTGACGAAGCAACACTAGCTTTTCTCGCAGAATTTCTTGGGTCCACTGGAATATCACGAAGCGTTTATCCCCCATGCGTTTCTTCACAAGAACTCTTGGACGTTGCGCTCCTTCTACGTCAGAGAGGTCCTCTGAACTTGTGGTGGCGACAGCAAACTCCATCTGAAAGCTCCATTTCTCACAGAGCGCGTTCGCTTCCGCGACAAGAGCGTCTGCGGAAGCGTGTTCCTCCACCTCTCGAGCTTCCGTCCTTTGCTCCAACGCAAACGTGTGAGGTGTCATCGACGACATCGTCTCTGCAATCTGTGGAACTGTGGGGGTCACAATCCGAGTTAGGAGATATGTATCTGCATGAAGCCAATGGGTAATTTACGTACCGTGTACACAAAACTTGTGCTCCGAACCGAAGGCAACGATATCGCCATGGCGAACACGAGTGCGTGCGTCAGCGACTATGTGATTGTCGTTGACATACACCACAGCATCAGCTGAAAGAGGCTGGATGTCGACGATGTACTCAATCTCGACCTGGTCTTCCGATGCATCTTGCAGCTCGGCGGGCTTCCTCGACCGAACCATCAGTATGGCGTGTTTCGAAAGTACTTTTCCCTGGATGTTATCCCCTGATGAAGTCAAGCGCAGGAAGCTCGTGACTTCCTCGGTAGTCGCATCCGAAGTGAGATTTCGGCTTGTGCGACGAAAAAACGGCTGTTTCCGTGGGCTCGACGAACCTCCTTCAGCTTTCGCGTCGGGGGTATCAGCGCTCTCTCCTGCGGACAAGGGGCCAGCAGACGATGATTTGCGACGCTTCAGCAGTGATCCAGCCCACGAGGTGCTGCGTGAAAGGCGACGTGGCGACCGACTTGCATCTGCGTCACCAGGTTCGCCCCAATCGGCGGTAATACCTTCAAGAATATCGCCGGACGTAGGTTCTTCGCTCCCTACAACACATATTCCTTCGCGCAGGGTGCATACAACAACGTCCGTCGAACTGAGAGCACTTGTCGGCTTCACGTTGAGCAGCGATGGGAACTCTGCGTGTAGTCGCACAACCCTGGACGCTTTCTTCAGCTGCTCTTCTTGTTCAGCCTGCTTCTGTAGCAATGCATCTACCTGCGTCTTGTAATTGACCATCTCGTCTTGCATCTCTCGGTAAAAGCCATCGCGGTCTTGAACGCTTGACGGGAGCTCGGTCTTGTCTTTCAGGTTTTCAACCAAGTAAAATGCTTCTGTCTCGCGCCTTGACAATTGATCTTTGAGTTGCTGAATCTCGTCTCGTAGTTGCCGAATCACGCGGGCATTGGGATCTTCGTTAACCACCGCGCGGTTCATCACTTTCTTCGCAGACTCAGCATATCGTAATGTGCTCATCGTTTCGTCGTAGTTCTGTAGCAATCCCATTACGGTCAGTCAACCATTATCATAAAGAATGAACGAGCTGGGCAGCGAGTCGCACCTCCGCTGCCGGGCTGACCATAGCGATCATAGTCGTCTTCGCATTGCCACCAAGACTCTCCTTCAGTAGCCACGTCAGCGTGGAGTCACGATACGGAACCCGCTCGCTACTGGCGTTGCTTTTACTGAGCGCCGAGATCACTCTTCCAAGTGTTGTCAGACTTTTGTTGATCATCGCGCCTTCCTTCAAACGGTCACCACTCGTTCCAGACACATTCGCTCGTTCGGAGCCGGCGAGATCTATCATTGCAATCTTCGACGTCTGCACATCACATCAGATGACAAGTTTATCAACATGATGCCGCGTCGGGAGAAACCACGGCGGAAAAGCGACAATCATTACCTTGACAGTCGGAACGTTCGTGACTGCGTCGAACGTTGTCTGGGTCAGAGTCAACGTGAACATCGCGTGGGAGCGGGAAGATACTGGGTTCATGAGCGTGGCAGCTACTGTTCGGAGCTTGTCGCCCGCGAGTATCTCGTCGGCAATGTCCTCGTACGAGTTTACAAGCCGGGTGCTTAATCCTTCCACGAATGGTCCCGTGATCGGGTGCTCTCGGACTTTCAGGACTTTCCCGCGGTTCGCTGCCGATCCAACTGGAGACGTTGGGATTGCACCTCCATCGCTTATCGTTGTCGTGCCCGAGACCGAGAACGAAGTCGTTGGGGTGAGCGACGGAGACGACGAGCTGTCGAGCAGATCATGTACTTTCTCCTTGTAGATCTCGCAATAGCTCATCTGGACCGCAAACACTGTCTTCTTGACGGCTGACGACGGTGCTGGTGGAGGTGCACCCGTCTCGACTGCCATCGTGGCCGCCGTCTCCATTTCCACCGCGAAGTCGTTCTCCTTAGCGCGTCGCGCGTCAATGCCCTGGAATAGCGCCTCACAAACGCGCGGAATCACGCCTTTCCCTCGTGTCGTGGTTTTCTCCCCGACCATGGTGTGGGTCTTCCCGCTTCCGGTTTGGCCGTAGGCAAACACCGTGCAGTTAAAGCCTTGGAACGTCGACGGGATGATCTCTCGACCGATTTCTTCAAACACGAGCTCCTGGTTGGGCCGCTGCGTGGCTGTGTCGATGTCGTACGCGTTCGCGAACGGCTCGCTCACATTGGCCGCGGCGTTGTCGACGCCAAAGCACCGGTCAAAATGGAACGAGCGGCACTCGCCGGCCTGGTTCGCAGCCGCGATGGCATGCGCCGAGAGCGCCACCGGCACGTTCGTGGCCGAGTACTTGGTCGTCGCCGTGGAGATCGCATCCAGAAACGTCGGGTCCGTGAACAGCGCCGGGTTCACGACCTGCACGGCCGACCTGGTCACGTTGACCACCACCGGCGACTTGGCCAGCAGCTCGCGCTCGCTCAGCGGGCGCACGCGCACGACGACTTTGATCGCCGTCGAGTTGCCCTCTTTCGGCGGCGACGACAGCGCCGCCGTGGGCCCAGCGGTCGCGGCCGGAGAGAGGACCGGCGGCGCGTCCCCAAAGCTGTCGGTGCGGTCGTCAGGCGCTTTCCCCGCCGGCGTCGTCGTGGAGCCGCGCCGCGCCGACGGCGAGATGCACTTGGGCAGCGACACCTTGCGGCCGAGCATCGCGCTGCCTCCCTCTCGTACGATCCGGCGCTTCCGCGGCGTTTCCCTTATTCTCTTCGGCGCCGCGCGATCTTGAAGCGGCGCGGACAGCGGTTACGAACCTCCTTGAGCAGTTCTAACAACCTCGGCTTGGGCATCCATCACACGTCGCAGACGGCGATGGCTCTCATTGGGCGACGGATTCGAGCCAATGGGGGGCGCCGCAGATCCATCTTCGCGAGCGGCGCAGGAGCGGAGCGAGAACCAGAACAACGAGAGAAGCGAGAAAATGGTGTCGGCGATGGCGCTCGCGTTGCACCGCCGCGCTGCGGCCGTGCGCCCCGGTTTTGCGGCGCGGTGGATCGCGTCGGCATCGTCGTCGTCGCTGGTGTCGCCCGAGTGGCTCCGCGAGAGCGACCTCAAGAGCGGCTCGGTGCGCGTGCTGGACTGCGGCCACCCGGTCGAGTACCAGCGCGCCCACATCCCCACGGCCACGTCGTTTTACGGCTTCAAGGCCACGAACCTCAAGGTGCGACTGATTCTTGCTAGCCGTTTCGATTGGAAACTGCGAGGCCCTGACGGGATCTCGGTGTGTAGGATACGCGCGGCGGCACGGGCGTCATGAGTTCGTCCGAGTTCGAGCAGATCCTGGACATCCTGGGCATCGACACCAAGTCGACGCTTGTCTTCTACGACGATGAGCTGAGCATTGTACGCTGCTAGATGTCGTTATCGATGGTTTGTTCTTGAAACTGACCGAGGGTGGCGCATCGTGCAGGGTGCAACACGCGCGTGGTGGGTGTTTCTTCACTACGGTTTCCCCAAGGAGAACCTCAAGGTTTGTCGGCCGTCCGTCATTGAAGAATTCTCTGGTCATGCAAAGCTGATGCGGTAGTCGTAGGTTCTTGATGGTGGCTGGAAGCAATGGGTCCAAGACATCAAGGAGGTCTCGACCAGCCCGTCGTCGTACAACACGCCGCCCTCCGAGTCGCTCAGGTACGACACATACCGACCTCCACGAGCACTATGGA
The DNA here is from genome assembly GCA_027475725.1 of Pythium rhizo-oryzae. Taxonomy (NCBI): domain Eukaryota; phylum Oomycota; class Peronosporomycetes; order Pythiales; family Pythiaceae; genus Pythium; species Pythium rhizo-oryzae. The sequence goes on from JAMFLL010000009.1 coordinate 120,473, forward strand.
AGTGCAGCGGGGGATACTTGAGCTAACACGCTGGTGCATTTTGTGTAGTCTGCCCAAGCCCACGGGCAAACTGATCGGCTTGGACGACGTACAGTCGGCGCTGCTCCACGGCTCGGCGCAGTTCGTCGACGCGCGCTCGCACGCCGAGTTCATCGGCGCGCAGGACAACGGCAACCGCCGCGTGGGCCACGTGCCGGGCGCGATCCACTTTGACTGGAAGGACGGCGTCGACGTCGAGCGCAACGGGCTCTTCAAGAGCAAGGACGAGCTCGAGCACGCGCTGGTCACGGAGCGCCGCCTGCCGAGCGACCGCGCGACGCCGCTGGTGACCTACTGCCAGCGCGGGATCCGCGCGGCCCACGCGGCCTTCGTGCTCCAGGAGATCCTCGGCTACGAGGACGTCAAGATCTACGAGGACTCGATGCTCCAGTACCTGAACCGCGAGGACACGGCCATCGAGCGCAGCGACTAGGCCAATGTACTGAATCAATGGATGTTTTCTCTGCCTCCACGGGTCTACTAATATACGAATCACAGTGCCCCCCTACCGTGCAGTCCAAGAGACGAGCCAGCGTTGCGGCGGAGGAGCCCGATTGTTGATGTCGTCGAGGTCCAGCTGGTGCAATTTTCCTCTAATTCAGTACGTTGTCGTCCATCAAAATGAAGGATTCCGTTTTTGCTGGGTGGCGGCGGGCATTCAACCGTTCCCGCCTCGTCTTCCGCGCTGGGCTGGTCGAGCTGGTCGGTCCAGGTCTGGCGTTCAGGAGTTCAGGACTGTCGATACGTTGCCCGCCTCTCTGGGCATTTTCCACTGACTCCTCGCTGGACCCATGGCCCACCGCCATCCGCAGCACGATGCGCAATCCAGATACCGTACACTGTACTGCGTGTGGTGCCCTTGTGGCTTGCCAGCGTCCACCGGTGGCCATGTCCAGAGAGGAGGAACGGATCCCCAGGGGAGAGGCGAAGATGCCGCTCCGTGATGTGTTCTGCGGCGTGCCAACTCCACAATGAGCCGCTCATGTGGTGTGGTGGGCCAGTAATCATCAGCTCGGCGCATCGCGTGTGATGATGCCCACGAGCGGAAACCGCGGTCTTCGATGACACACGGCAAGCCGGACCAGCCGTGCGACAAGGGATGTGGTGCCCAATCGTTCAGTGTACGGTACGGTGCCCACCTTGTCGCACCCTCCGCCACCAACGTCGTGGATGGGACCCAGTGCGTCTTCCCGGCCCCTCTGGCCACAGGGCAGCGAAAACTGGGCGCTGGCCACGCGCAGTAATGGTCTCCGCGGCGAGGATCACCGGCTTACCACCCCTGCGGCTGGCGCTCCCGCTCGAAACGCGAGCCGAGCAAGGCTGATCAGCGCTCGCTGACTCGTCGCGGCTAGCGATCAGCCTTCTTTGTGTCCAACGCCCAGCGCTCGAGATCAGCGCCCCCGCGCATCGTCTCCGGCGGTCACAGTTCGCGTGAATGTCTAGCCAGTCGAGAGGCTGGTGAGCCATTGATGGCGTGGTACGCTAAGATACGTATGTAGCACTTCCATTCAACGTCGAACAGGCGTCGCCCACAAACGGCGGATCCCCTCTTCGATCGCCAGCACCCCTCGTCGAAGACCGGAGAAGCTGCACGGCGTTTCGCCGAACGCATGCGAAACTCCACCCACAGCATCATTGAGGTCTCCGAAGTGTTCCATGGTCTCACATGTAGAATCCAGTATGACGATTCTGTCCTGTTCCTTTGATGAGGGAAGCTGCTGAATTCCCTCCACGCCTTCAAAACGCATAAACGTACTGAGGGAGACTCTGCTTGTCGATTCACGGGCTTCATGTGGCATCGCGATCCGTCATCCGCGTGGAGAGAAGAGCCTCTGGCAACGATGAGCAATATGTACGTACGGTACGGCCGCGACACCTGGAAATTCAGGAATCAGGTTTGGCGGGTGTTGGTGGTGATGATCTGAACTCGAGAGGCTCTCGCTCCGTGCGCCTAACCTCGCTTCGTCGGAGCACAACGAGCCCAACATGCTCGGCTAGCGGAGAACCCAGTGCTTTTAGTTTGCTGTATGAGCGCTGCGGGCTCAGCCAAAGTGCGCTCCTTCCGCCCTCCGATGACCCCAGCGTCCGGAGTGCATCGGAGGCAGACGCTGGTTTTTCATTCGCGCCACCATTCCTAAATTTTAGAAACGGAGACGGTCACACCACTTTGTTCATTCGCGGCGCAACCCGTGCAGGAGCGGGCCAGCGCAGCACTCACTGGCATCCTCGCCTTTGTGAGGGCATACAAAAGGTGAGTGTGTCTCGTTAGGTGATCAGCCCCCCACCACGATGGTCTCCTCTTCCTCTGCCGCCTTCTCTTCTTCTTCGCCAAGCATTTGCCTCGAAGTCGAATAGGGTTGGCGCTTCGCGGAGACCCATCCAAGCTGCTGTGGAGCAGTCCAGCTCGAAGAGCTGTCGGGCTGCTAATCCTATTAGGCCTCCGTCCGTGCCTTGCACGCACTGCCACCGTGCCTTCTGGTCCCAAGCGCGTGGTGACCCTGCCACTGCTGCCATTCACAGAACTTCTCTCTCTTGCCAACCCACGCCGCTTGCGTTGCGGTGGTTGGGGTGCCGTCCGGAGCGCCGTTTCTTGCGTTCTGCTGTGCTGCCACGCGATCGCCCGACAGACACTCACACCGTGTCTTTTTGAGACGAGCAGACCACGGCGGCCGGCGGCTGGTCCGCGCGTGATACCGTACTCACACACCTCCCCACCCCATACGGAGTCAGCCCCCCACGTGCTCCTCCGGAGTGGACACGGTCCCTCGCTGTACTCAGCTCCTTTTTGTCTCACCACGCCGCGTGCCTGACTGACCGCCCAACCGGACCCTCTCCATTGCACCGCCAACACAACCAGTGAACCTTCAGCTGGCGTTGTCAATTCCCAATCTTCGCACCAGCGCACAAGCCCCAAGCACCCCGTTCACCACGACGACGCACCACTTGAAAGCCATGGACATCCGCCGCTTGCTGCACAACCCGGACGACGGCGGCTGGTTCGTGATCGGCGAGGCGCGCAGCGAGGCCGAGATGGCGGAGTTCCGGCGCTCCCTCAAGCGTAACGCCATCATCAACACGCACCTCGTCAACTGCACGATGAACCACGAGAACGACCAGGTCGCGAACCAGGAGCACAAGATGAAGGTGCAGTGGACCAAGTGCACCTCGGCGCTGTGCCATCCCAAGGTCCCGCGCGACGACGACGCGCACCACCACGGCAGCGGTGGCGCCAAGCGGCGGACCTGCCCCGTGCAGCTGCGCATGTCGACGTGCCAGCTCACGTTCCAGGGTATCGTATGTCAGGCGTACGAGCACTTGAGTGATGAGCAGGACTCGGCCGAGCCGCTCCAGAGCTCGGTCACCGACGACATGAAGACCCACATCGTGCGCATGCTGGAGCACAACCCGGACATCAAGCCTATGGTCATCTATAAGGAGCTACAGCGGCTCCACAACCAGAACCTCTTCGGTGACGATCTCATGCCGACCAAGATCCAGCTGCGCAACGCGCTCACGTACCTGCGCAGCCGCAAGCTGCGGCATTCCTCTGTTTCCTCCACGGCTTCGAGCACCTCGAGCCGCAAGCGGAAATCGTACGACGTCGACGACGAGGACGGCTCGACCTCGGGCTACGGCAGCGCGTCGCCGCCGCGCGAAGAGCGCCGCCACCCTGAATGACGCCAGGTGGGGCACGCCAGGACGCTGCTCCTGGCGCTGTCCCGAAGATAAGTTAAGGACCCCATAGGAAAACAAGGATAGTAGTCGTACAACGGTAATCGAGAAAGTCGTGCGTATAAATGCGAAAGAGACCACATGTAAGTCGGTCTCAGCTAGTGCGTCGTTTGATAAGCATTCTCAAGCCAGTGACTGCCATGGCTGCCATGGCCTGGCAAAGGACACACAGAAGACATCGACAGTCTTCCCATCAGTCTCCCAAACAGGATATCTGAACGACAAGCACAGGAAGAGGCCGGCATGTGCCATCATGACACTGCCATGACCACGCCACCGCGTGATTCCGTGCTCTGTCATCCGTACGTAGAGGAGCAGACGACGCTGATGATAACGAGAGCGCGGTAGCTACCACGACCGCTGCCTGGCTGGTAATCATCACGGCAAGTGCTCCCGCTGCACGTCGACTCATCAGTCCCCGTGAATGACAGACAGCTCGCCGATCTTCCCGGAGACGATGTTGCGTGGCGCTGATCTTCAACACATCGACTGACACACAAAAGGCAGCCACTACCCATAATGATGTGGCCCACACCAGCCTAAATATAATGTGGTCCACGCTTTGTTGAGCCCTAGATTGAAGTCCGTAACCTTAACGTGTTCGTAACCTGGACGCCGGTATCCGAGTTGTCCCCGGCTCCCCCTTCTTCCCCTAAGAACCCGACAGGAGAAAGCGAAAGATCTTCCAGAGTGAGAGAAGCATGAGCAGCGAGGAGATCGGCAAGAAGGCGGACTTCGCGGCGGAGCTGGCGCGCGTGCTGCCGCAGGCGCAGTCGGTCGCGGCCAGCGGCAACGTCGAGGCCGCGGCCGAGCTGCTGCTGGGCGTGGAGAAGCAGTCGCGCCTCGCGAACGACATCCCGACGCTCAAGAGCGTCGTGGCCGAGATCCTCGCGCTCTGCGCGCAGTACAAGCGCTGGGAGCTGCTTAAGGACCACATTCTGATGCTGTCCAAGCGCCGCGCGCAAAAGTCGGGCGCGATCACGGTCGTCGTGCACAAGTCGATGGAGTTCCTGAACGAGACGCCGTCCGAGGCCGTCAAGATGGACCTCATCAACGCGCTCCGCACGGTCGCAGAGGGCCGCATCTTCCTGGAGAAGGAGCGCGCGACGCTCACGCAGATGCTCTCGCGCATGAAGGAGGCGCGCGGCGAGATCGACGAGGCCGCGACTGTGCTCCAGGAGGTCCATGTTGAGACGTACGGCTCCATGACCAAACTCGAGAAAACCGAGTACATTTTGGAGCAGGTGCGCTTGACGCTCGCGAAGAAGGACTACGTGCGCGCGAACATTCTCTCGAAGAAGATCCTGCGCCGCACGCTCGAGGAGGCCGGCTTCCAGGCCTGCAAGCTCAAGTTCTACGAGCTCATGATCCAGTACGACACCCACGAGAACAACTCGCTCGAGCTGTGCCGCCACTGGATGGCCATCTTCAACACGGACACGGTCAAGGCCGACGACGCCATGTGGCGGAAAGCCATTCAGCACGCGTCGATCTTCGCGATCCTGTCGCCGCACTCGAACTTGCAACACGATCTGCTTCACACGCTGGCGCGTGAGAAGCTGCTGGAGAAGGAGCCCGAGTTCTTCTCGCTTCTCGAGAAATTTACGACCAAGGAGGTGATTGGATACCCGCTTCCGCAGGATGCGCTGTTGAAGCAGCACCCCATCTTCAACCAGCCCGAGCGCGGCGCCGAGTGGTTCAAGGCGCTTCACTCGCGTGTCACGGAGCACAACATTCGCGTCGTCGCCGAGCACTACGAGCGCATCCGTGTGCCGCACCTCGCGTCCATGATCGGTCTCTCGGAAGATGTAAGAATCCATCTAGCATGTGTTTGTGGGTTTGCTCCAGTGTTCTGACCTCTCTTTTGTGTTTCAGCTCACGGAGGCCAGCATCTCGACGCTTGTGAGCGACGGATCCATCTACGCCAAGATTGATCGTCCGGCCAAGATCGTGTCGTTCGTGCGACCGAACTCGCCCGAGGAGCAGCTCACGAACTGGTCTGGTACGTCACCGTATCAACGTATGCCTGGTGTTTCAGTGAGAAAAACTCCAAAACTCACATGCCGGTGTTGTCTGCAGCCGATATTTCCCAGTTGCTCCGTCTTGTGGAGACGACGTGCCACCTGATCAACAAGGAGACCATGATCCACAAGATCTAAGGTGGAGGAAGACGGTGCCGCAGGTTAGGCCAATCTGTTGACTCTTAGCACACTCTGATCTCAATACAGAATCACACAAAACGTTCCGAGACACATACCTAAGATGGGAGCATACAGAGATTCATTGTGGTGTGCGTGCTCAGTAGAACCTCCATTCTCACAGCAAGTCATCGTCAGCTTCTTCGGCGTCGTCGAACTGGCCCGCGACAGGCGTGTCCATGTCATCCGCCCTCTCGAGGCCCGGTGCGATGTGCAGCATCGAGTCGAGGTGCGCCGCGATCTCGGCGGCGCGCGCGCCGTTCTCAACCTCGTCCTCATCGTAGATCCAACCTTCGTCGCCGTCACCGCCGTCGCTGTCGTCATCATCCGGGTTCATTTCCGCCGACTTCGAGAAGGCGTTGAACAACTCCGACACTGTGGATGTGAGCATCGAGATACATGAATAGAAAGCATCAGTATCATCAAGCATTATCCAGGATAGCACCTGAGAGCCACGAACGTACATTGCGTCTCGTCCGCCGGCACGAACCGCACTTCGCTGATCTCTTCGATGCCAACCTAGTATAACGCACACACTCACAGCGTTAATGGGCTCCAGCAGCACGGCGTACGGAGTGCGTACCTGGCAGTAGAGGCATGGGCGGTCAAACGCCGCCGGGTCCCGCGAGATCGCGTGGAGCGTGACCTGGCTCACTTCCCACCCGTACCCAACGCGCACGGCCGCGCGATCGCCGACCCACACAATGCGCCTAAAGACACACAGCATAAGTAAGTCGCTCTATCCCTCGGTATGTCGTCGACGGTGCCGCGATGCGACAGTGCGTACGTACTTGGTCGTGACGAAGAGCGCGCCCTTGGTGCGGTTGAGCGGGAGCTCCTCGGTCATGCACTCGTTCTCGGCGTCGGCGTCGTCGTCGCTGGCCGCGATGTGGATCTCCACGTCGCCGAAAGTCGCCATCAGGAACTCCTCCTCGTCCTCGTCGCCGGCGCCGGTGCGCAGCAGCGGCGCGCCGGCGGCGTTCAGGTCGGCGCTCGTCAACACGTTCATTTTCGCCGTGGTCGTGGTGAAGATGCGGATGGACACACACAGAGATCGACGGATTGGTTTACAGGAAACGACAAATGTAGTCAAGTATTTACTGGAATGGACTAGTCTGGAGAATCGGCTGATACGATGAGCTAACCTAGCCCAATCGGCTATGGTAACTGTCATCGTCGGATGACCCGCAACGCCTGCTTGTGGCGTGTGCTCCAGCCGAGCTTTCTGATGGCGACGAGCTCGCCAGGTGACGCCGGAGAGAGCGGGTACAGTACGTGGATTTCGACAGACACACGTGTGCGGATTGCTGGCTCAGACGGCGATGGCGTGCTTGTCAGGATATCCGTTCTGTTGGTCTGGGTTGCCCGGATCGCGCCGCTCTTCTCGCCGCGCGTGGATCAGCCGCGTGCGTCTCCGCAGTGCGCGCTGAACCGAACTCATCTCTCTCTGCACTTGTCGGTAGCGTGACTCACCGTGGCGGCCCACGGCACCACTCGAATGCCAAAGCTCCAATCACGCCATGTGGATCTTCTGAGAGTCTAGGGCGGACCTCGACTCTCTCCATCCCAATCCAAGTCAGCGCAGGACGCTGGACTCTTTTGTCCTGCTCAGGGGCTGAGACCGTCCGTTAGATTGCTCTCTAGAGTTCCCTGTGCAGCTGGGACGCTTTGCGTCCAAGCAACATCAGCCAATGCCACGTCAGCTGCTTCAGTTCTCGGTGATAGCACAGTCCATGGGTTCAGTCCACATGTGAGTTGGCCCTGCCTCTGGCCGACTGTCGCACTGCCCAAATCGCCCGCACTGGTCATCCGGTCGGACGCCGCAAGGTCCACGTCCACGTCAGCCAGTCCTCAGAGCGTCAGGAGTTCCGCGATGGAGAGGCGTGGCCGCTCAAGCGAGTGGCGCTGACGCCGCTGAAACGACGCGTTCTAACAGCCGGAGCGAGTCTCACATGACGCGCTCGCCGTCCCTTCACTGCGATCTCATTCCCCAATTTACCACGCGACCCCACGCAACGCATAATTGCGATGGCTCTGTGGCGATTCGTGCAGCTTCTCGCTGTCGCTGTGGCCTCCCTTCGAACGGCTCAGGCCGCGTACAATGAGACCGACGCAAGTTCGTGGAATGCGACCACGAGCCACCGCCGGCTCGTGAGTGCCGCGCCGGGCAACGTCGCCGCCTGCTACACGCCGTTCCACAACAACGAGTACCCGCTTTTCGGTGGCTCGCTCAACCTGAACGCGCTCCGCGCCGCGATCGAAGACGACTTCCGTGTCATGAGCAAGTACTTTACGCATGTGCGTACCTACTACGCGCAGCACTTTGGCATCGAGATCGCGCCGATCGCAGCCAAGTTCGGCGTCAAGCTGTACCTCGGCGCGTACCTCACGAGCGAGAGCTGGTGGACCAGCGAGGCCAACGCCGCCGCGAACGCCATCAAGAACTACCCGGGTACCGTCGAGGTCGTGTTCACGGGCAACGAGAACCTTATTGACTTCCGCGAGCGCAGCTGGGACATCATCAGCAAGATCAATGACATCAAGGCTCGCGCCGGCAGCGCTGCGGGGAACGTCAAGTACGGCACCGTGCAGCGTATCAATGAGTTCGTGGACGCTCGCTTCAACTGGGACATGCAGCAGCTCAACAATGCGCTCGACATCCTCGGCGTGAACATCTACCCGTTCTTCACCAACAGCTACGACGGCAACCGCCCGGCGGCGCTGTTGGACGCACAGTGGCAGCAGGTCACGAGCAAGTACCCGAGCGAGAAGATCCGCCTCACGGAGACGGGCTACCCGACGGCAGGTGGCGCGCCGTGGCAGGCGCCGAACGTCAGACCGGGACTCGACGCCTCGGTCAACTACTACAACGGCGTGGTCGGCTGGACGCCCAGTGGCTACGAGAACAAGCCCAAGTTCTGGTTCCAGGCCTTCGACCGCCGCTACGGCGACCCGGGCGCCAACGGTGTGGACTATGAGCTCTACTTCGGGTTCCTTACAACCGACAAGCAGGCCAAGCGCGACGGCTTCCCGCGTCAGGTGCAGGCGGTCGCGCAGCTCCAAGCTCGCTCGGCGACTTGCGACATCGAAGAGAACGTTGACTACGCTGGCAGTGATGTCGCCAACAAGCCCGCGGCCCAGGCCGAGAGCTGCTTTGCCCTCTGCGATGCGACCCCTGGATGCGGTGCGTTCACGTGGTCCTCGTTCAACGGTGGCACGTGCTGGCTCAAGTCCGGAAAGGGTACGTCGGTGCGCACCAACGGTTTCCGCTCGGGCGTCGCCTGCGCGTCGCCTTCCTCAACAACCGCGTGCTCGATCGAAGAGAACGTGGACTACTCGGGTGCGGACGTCGGAAACCGACCAGCAGCTCAGGCAGACAGTTGCTTCGCGTTGTGCGATGCGGCCCCCGGCTGCGGCGCGTTCACCTGGTCATCCTACAACGGCGGCACGTGCTGGCTCAAGGCCAGCAAGGGCAACGCTCGCGCCAGCTACGGCGCTCGCTCCGGTGTTGCTGGCTGCTCGACAGCTACGACTGCTTCGACGTCGTCGACGTGCTCGATCGAAGAGAACGCCGACTTCTCCGGAACCGACGTCGGCAGCAAGCAGGCGTCTCGCGCCGAGAGCTGCTTCGGGCTCTGCAACGCCTTCTCCGGCTGCGGCGCCTTCACGTGGAGCAACTTCAACGGCGGCACCTGCTGGTTCAAGTCAGCCAAGGGCAACACCATGGCGAGTTCGGGCGCACGCTCGGGCGTCGCGTGCAAGTGCAACCTGGGCGGACTGGAGGTCGGCGTGGACTACTCCGGGTCGGACGTGGGCAACGCCTACGGCGCCAACGCCGAGGCCTGCATCTCGCAGTGCCAGGGAAAGGCTGGGTGCCGTGCTTTCACGTGGACGACGTTCAACGGCGGCACGTGCTGGTTCAAGGCCAACAAGGGCGCGGCCACCGGCAACGGCGGCGCGACCTCGGGAGTCATTTGCTAGAAGCTCGACTATCTAAAATATGAAGAATGCAACAGATACCAATCGAAGGTCTCTTTTTGTGATCGACCTTCGTATTTTTGTGTCTTTCACGATCACTTGATTCAGTACAGTTTTCGAAAGAACCTAGCCCCCGTGTGAGCGGCCATATGGTGCTGGCGAAAGACCACATGGTGGCTCAAAGTGTCCCTGCGTGGCAGCACCTTGATCGTGAGTCCGGTGGGGAGCTTCCTGCCAGGAGTCTGGTTCGGGATCCACGTGCAGGAACGTTCGAAGAGGCTCCTCCCTCCAGAGCAACCCAATGCTGTCAACCGTATTCAATCACCGGGGGTGTAGTTGCTCAGCATGTCTTTCACTCCTCTTATCGTTCGCCTTGGCATGGCTGTCTGCCATGGCAGGTTTGACCACCTGAATGTCCAGGATAGACCCCAAGGGCCACAACGCAACGACCGCTGCGAACAGGAGTTGCCCACCGTGCCCAAACCCGACACAGTATCCAATCAGATCGCTTTGTGGCTCTTCCGTACGACACATGGCGCTCCACACCTGCGAATCGCAGGTGTGGAGCGCCATGTGCAGGCTGCGATCTTCGTCTGCTTGTGAAGCCAGTTCAATCAAACACCAAGCTGGGAAGCTTCAGCGCTCCGGTCTAAAACCAGTCTAAAAACCGGCGGTCAGAAAAATCCGCGGACTTTCGGGCTTCAAAGTTTGGTGCGTTTCCTCATCCCATGCAACTGTATCTTTCGGTCAAGCTGGCTGGCGAGCAGCCAGTCGGGCGCGTTGGCAACACGCGTGCGCGGTCCAGAGAAGCGCCCGCGTTCGCGACGTCGTGCCCTCCTCCCCACACAAAAGGGCATGGGAAATTTAGTCCTCTCGCCGGAACCCGCCTCGCTCCCGTCCAGCGTTCCCCTCATTCCCCGGATTTCCAGCCCGCGGCTCCGTCCAGCGTCCCCTCGAATCCAGAACCGCGCGACGCCATGTTCCGCTCCGCTCTCCGCGCCGTGGCCGTGGCCTGCGCGGCGCTCGCCGCGACCGCCCAGGCCGCCGTGCCGGGCAACATGGGCGCGTGCTACTCGCCGTTCCACCTGCAGGCGTACCCGCTCCACGGCGAGCGCCTGGCCTCGGTCGACGGCGTCAAGACCGCGATCGAGAACGACTTCAAGCAGCTCGCCAACCACTTTGCGTACATCCGCACGTACTACTCGCAGTACGTGGGCATCGAC